>OY982569.1:11457750-11720715 GCA_963859945.1 Euplagia quadripunctaria
GCCCAATGCGCAATCATGCCATTGTCAAGTCAGAGGTCATTTGGATACAACCCAAGACGCTCATCACCCGCTGCCATACCCACATACTGTGTATTGTGGGAGAGCCATGCTTCGGCACGTATGGGCCGGCTCGACTCCGCTCGATACCACGGCCTCACAGAAAACCGGCAGTAAAACAATGCTTGCATTGCATTTCGCCGCGTGAGTGAGGTTACCGGAGGCCCTCCTTCCCTTTCCCTTATTCCCGTCCTTACCCTCTCCCCTCTTCCCCCTCTTCTCCTACTCCCACCTTAAAGGGCGGCAACGCACTTGTGACTCTCAAGTTACACGTGCATATGGGCGGCGGTAGTCATTTACCATCAGGTGACCCGTGCTCGTTTGCCCCATACAACATAAAAAAAAAAATTGTTGCATGGAGTACCTAGAGACAGAGTTACAGAGACATAAGGTTACTCTAAGAAATTGAGAAGAGAATATAAGAAACTCTGGAATGCTTGCAATGAAAATAGCGCTAGGAGTTTTTTGTTACAAGAGGCGGTCTGAACACAATTACTTTAAATAAACGTTTTTATTAGTAATAGAAATGTTTAAAACTACTGCTTTTGCTCTAGATGACGGGATTCCATCTACCTGTATAATTAGAGCTAGAAACTCGGAATTTACGCTATCGGTAAACTTTAATCATCAGAAGCGCGTTAGGCTTGTTTAGAAACCTAGTTGTATACAAAAACCGGCCACATTTAATCACCATAGATTCTTTTAATCGCAGGCTCAAAGGTAACAACAAACTGTCAAAGCATAGAAGTCTATGTATGTTGTTGTTGTTGCTTTAACATGAATAGTCGCCGCAAAAGCTTGATTACAAATTGTAGATTGCAATGTTTCACAACTAGACTACTACTTTATCGGCTTAAAGGATAAGAATTTTCGTTCCAGAAAACGTGCATGCTTGCAACGTGCATATTTTCTGAGAACTTTACCATACGAGATAGAGGATATCTATAACAGCTGTTCAGTTTACGTAAATACAGTTTTACAGAAAACAAATATCTTCATAATATCATGTCGATAGGTATATTTTGAATTATTTATTATATTATCGTATTTATTTACATGTGTCTATATAGTAGTAGTATAGTTATGTATTATGGCACATGATATATATGTATATTATGTGTATATATGTACTAATTTATGTGTAAGGTATATGAGGTATGCGATTGAACCTTTAATTTATCACTTATCTATATATATATATATATATATATATAATATATATATATATATATATATATATATATATATATATATATATATATATGTATGCACCTGCCACGTCCTTCTCTGCACCACCCACAGGTTGACTGGTAGATAATGCCACTTCGGCATTAAGTCCGCCTCATGTAATTTGAAATGCAGGAAGTATAAATTAAAAAAAAAATACTTTATTTTCTTTCACATAGACTTGTACATATATTGAGCAGTAACAGCAGAGTGGTATAACCATTGGTGCTCACTTAACACCGATGTTTTGAAGTCGTGACTTTGTCACGTGCATATTAGTCATTAATCATTATTAAGTACTTGATTTAATTGCGCAAGCACTATGACATGAAAGCTGAAGAGTTTGTTTGTTTGTTTGGTTGAACGCGCTAATCTCAGGAACTACTGGTTCGAATTGAAAAATTATTTTAGTGTTGGATAGCCCATTTATCGAGGAAGGCTATAGGCCATATAACATCACGCTGCGATCAGTAGGAGCGAAGCAGTGTTCATAAACGCAAGTGAAACTGCAGGGACGGCTAATAGTTTTACATAATGTTCCCGAAGGTTTGTTTACTGCACCAGATGATACCCACTGGGTCCTCGAAATGGACGTACGAGTGGACAACTACTCTTTGAACCTCTCAAAAATACTGAGAGGAGGCCTACGGCGCGCATTATAAAAATAGAACTGACATTATCAAAATCAGTAGTTGCTAAGCAAAAGGTGTCTAGTACTGAACTAATAACGAATCTCGAAAAATCTGGTATTATTGCATTAATCATGATGATGCTGCCTCCTTTTATGTTTAGTAGAACATGAATGACTAACCATTCGAAAAGTACGAGCTGGGATTATTACAACTGGTATTATTACATTGTTATAGAACAAGATGAAGCCTGTTATAATACAAGAAAAAATCTTTAGTTGTACAAAGTTTGACCAAAATCCTAGCAAGCGCTAATTGGTTAAATAATAATTACGCGTAAATAAATACACTTAGCTTAGTGACTGAATCAATTTCTTTCTTTCTTTCTTTCTATATTCTGTGTTTATTTGCAACTACCTAGGAAAACTGACTCTTCCAATATTAATGAAAAAAAATGAAATTAATGAGATCTCAAAGTTGTTCCTTAACCCGTAACAGGTAATGTTTAAAACGTTTTTGTCAAACGTACTAACAAGTAGAGTTCCGCCATTAAAATTAATTGAACGAGGCCTGCTTTTATAAAGGTGTATGTATATTCACGTAACTTTTTACAGCCTAAGAATGTAAAACATTCAATACTCTATAACAGGATTCATTTTTCATTAATAATTATAATTATTTAAATTAATATATCAATTACGTGTCTATATATCTCTCTGTCACTCACCATTTGTCTGGTCATAGTATGTTAAGATAGTCATAGGAACGAACAGAAAAACACAGACAGTGTTTTTCAGATAAAGAAGAATAAGAGTTATTATTGTGAAAAGTTTTGTGTAATAATGAATGAAACTAAAGACATCTGTTCATTATACCCCTACTTTGCCTATACTAACGCAATGTATTTTAATCAGGCTTAAGGTCTGGTTAGCAAAAGCAATTTTTAACTACGGATGTTGGCATTGCAAAAGGTGGATTATACTCCTGCAGTTATATTACGACACGACACACGACAGAAACAGCTTGGGTTGAAATTCACGTAAGTCGAATTTAACTCGAGTTACGTCAATTCGAGTTAGCTGGACATGTTTAGTAAATTATATTATTTGTGACTAATTACGTTTTTTTTCTTCCTTCGAATCTCTATGTTGCGACAAAATTGTTCTGTTAATAGCTAATACTTTTTGTTGCCTTTCTTCATTTGTCGGCTTCGAAAGATGCGTTCCAATATAATATTAAAATATTGTTAACATTATTAACAATATATATTAGACGGCCTATCTGAAAATTACTTCAAACATTGAAAAGACTTCAATGCGCCAAAATCATGATAAACTGAAATAAGCTTTATTCTTCATCCCCTAATTTTCCACCCCTAGAGGTGGAGTATTTTCTTCACATTTAAATGGGATCAACTTTGAGTAGAACAAACTCTTTTATTTTTAAAAACTAATTCTTTTAAATAATAAAAAAAATAATTATTGAAATCGGTTCACCAATGGCGAAAATAAAACAGACACAAAAAAGTCTGGCGAATTAAAAACTTCCTCCTTTTTAAAGTCGGTTACAAAATTAGGTTCAAAAATCGAAAGATAATCTCTTATCAATTCGTTTGTGTAGGTACATCAAGCCCAAACCCGAGTTAAGAAAAATCCAGCTCGAGTTAGTAACTCGACTTGACCCTTCACTATGTTATATTACTTAGTTTATCTCCCTGTTCATGTGTTTCTGTCTAAAGCTTTATAAACAACACTAAAGCTCTATAGAGCCCCCTAGGGTTAACTCATTGTAGATGGCGACTGTCTAAACATATAATGAAGTCGGTTAAAAGTAGTCGTGTAACATGATGATTAGTAAAATAAAATATAAATCATTTCAGGAAAATTGTTATTTATAAAGTACGTTGAAACAATTTTTTTTAGAAAATTAATATTTATCTTGAAAATCGTCTTACGGGTATTTCAGCCTTATTTCTATGTTACTTTAAATTGCGTTTTGGTACATTAATTATTATATTAATACCTGAAGAGAATTCTTTGTACCCCTTTTTAAGAAAATTTCGGGATCGTAGTAAGAAGAAGTGCAGAAAGCTTAAATTTTTAAACAGTATAGTCCAGGATCCAGGGTCCATTTTAACAATTGATTACTATCAAGCTAATTTTCCGTGAGTAGCTTCATTTTGATGAGACGCCCAACTTTTTCTCTTACAAAAATTCTCGATTGTGGTAGCTAACAGGGGTAGCAGGGATAAAATATGTCGATTTGACGATTCTCAAAATTTTTTTACTAACTGTGGGTGTTTTTATTAAATCTTAAGAAAATTATTAACATTATTGAAAAAAGTATTTGTCCTACAAAATGTATGGCTTGATTAAAGAGTGGTTCTTCCAACATGTATCGATAACGAGGTCATGAAAACTGATTACTAACCAGATGAAATTTTTACTGTTGCTTAGTTCATATTTATATAATTTAACAGCTACATTGTCCTACAAATTGCGTGGTACGTTATCCCGTCCTACGCTCAGAAATTGTTAATAGCATAAGACCATTTTTCTTATTACTAACTGTAGGACAAAAATATTACATAATAAGTTAGTGTATTCTCTGTCCAAATGAAACAATGTCCTACAAGAAAACAGGTATGTTATAATAGTCCGACAAGAATTGTCGTTTTCGTTTTTCTATTTCTAACATAACATCCCAGTAAGCAATATGACGTCCTCAAACGTTCAAGTTCAAGTTGCCAGAACTCTTATTTAAGATTTTGATGTTTTAATTTGGATCAGAATGATCTCTTTGAGACGTCTCGATGACATTGGATTCTTACTAGTTTTATTCCGAATTGCAGAGTTAGTGTACAAATGTAGTACAAAGCACCCTACACTTTTATCACAATGACATTAATTTTCTCATCAGTTATTTTATTCTTATATTAAGAATTATTTTTTACTTTTTAGTTTGATCAACTATGAAAACTTGTTATTTAGTGTTTTTAAACTATTAATACTAATATATAATTATTTTTTTTAGTTTGATAAATTATAAAAGCATGGTTTTTAGTTTTTTTAAACTGTAATTTATTCATAATTATTTAGTTTCACGCTGCCGGTATAGTAGACTCCGTTTCGCAGGTTCCGTCTCCGGAAGAAAATCGTTAATGCTGATGATCCTGATTAAGACCTATATAGTATATTATCTATGATTAAGACAATGGGACAAAATTATTAAATTAATATATTATCAACGGCCCTTCACAAGTGTGCAAAATTTTGAATTAATCTGACCGTTTAAAGTGGGTAAAAATCAAGTTCAAAGATTCCGTTACATACACACATACAAGTGAAGCTAATATAAGCGTGTTAAAAATAAATGCATAGCATAACACACTGACTTAAAAGCTATTTTTTTGTAAATTATATAAATATTCACTTAGCAACAATAAAAAAATCAGCTGGTTAGTAATCATTTTTGATGACCTCGTTATCGATGCATGTTGGAAGGAGTCCCCTCCTTTGATCAAACCATACATTTTGTAGGACAAATACTTTTTTCATTAATGTTAATAATTATCTTAAGATTTAATAAAAAACCTACAGTTAGTAATAATGTTTTGAGAATCGTCAAATAGACATATTTTATCCCTGCTATCCCTGTTAGCTACCACAATCGAGAATTTTTTTGAGAGAAAAAGTTGGGAGTCTCATCAATATGAAGCTCATGGAAAATTAACTTGATAGTAATCAATTGTAAAAATGAACCCTGGATCCTAGACTAATATGTCTTACAACTTTAATAATTATGTGAAAACGGCTTAATGAAATTACACGCGTCCAGTATATGAGTTGACATACCATGGTAAGTAAGTCTATTATAGTAAGACATCTCAAGTTTTACTGGCCAATGAAAAAACCATGGTCGAAATTCGACCACCACGCGATCTCTAGTTGATATTAATACTTACATATTTACTATCTCATTTTGCAACCTATCCATAGGTAGAAGTTGTTGTAACCAACACGATGTTTAATCTATACTATCTATACTAATCTATACTAAGTAATATTATAAATGTGAAAGTTTAGATGAATGGATAGATAGATGGATGGATGGATGGATGTTTGTTACTTTTTCACGCAAGAACCACTTAACCGATTACGATGAAACTTGGTATGTAGATAGCTGGAGACCTGGATTAACGCATAGGTTACTTTTTATCCCGATATTCCCACGGGATCGGGAATTACGCGGGTGAAACCGCGGGGCGCTGCTAGTACAGAATAAAATCACATAATTTTACAATATATTAGTTAAAGTTCGAGATGAAAATAAAATAGATTGTACAAAAAATAAACAAATAAATAATGTCACATAGTCATAATAAAATAGGGGCCGTATTTTTACAATGTTTTTATCACCACAATGACTCTAAAGATGGGATTAATTCTTTTGGCAATACTTTGGACTCGTGACGTTCAATTGGTATTCCGTCTTTGTTGATAATGAATTTAGTGAAATTCCATTTGATAAATTTTCCTTTGTCTCCTTTCAGTTTGTGTTTCAAAAACTTCCATAAAGGATTAGCATAGTCACCGTTCACATCAACTTTTTTGAATATATCGAACTTTACCCCATGTTTTGTGGCAAAATTGATTGTGTCTTCTGATGTGCCTGGCTCGCCATTTCCGAATTGGTTACAAGGGAATGCAAGAATACGTAAACCCTTCTCTTCGCCATATTTTTCATATAATTCATTAAGCTCCTTGTAAGTTACTTCAGCCAAACCACACTTAGAAGCCACATTCACAATGATACATACATGACCTTCATAAGCTTTTAACCTTACGTGCTCCCCTTTTATGTTCCTTGCAGTTAGCTGATGAATTGAATGTATAGTGCGATAATCTGGATTAGTACACATTTTGGTTACTGTTTTCAGTCTAACGTCGTGTTTGGTTTTCAGAATGTTGTTCAACTTCAACTTTGGGTTTAGGGCTTTGTGGAGTTACCACAATTTTGCCAATGTCATGTAGGTATACGGAGGACAAACTGCAGAATGTTGTTGAGGAAGCGAGAACTGATAAAGCTCTACCATTATATTTTTATAAGCACATTTGTATAGGTTGTAGGTTAAAAATTTAATTCAAAGATGGCGTTAATATTTTTTAATACAAGTTGCAAGTAACCAGACGATAAAATACATAAAAATATAACCCCTTTTTTGTTTATTTCTGGTAGCATCTATATATATATTAAGTAGTTTAATGTTTAAGTAAGTTTCTAAAATGAATAATTTCTTTTAGTTTTAGATACATAAATAAATAAAAAATTTAATAAACAGGTTTTTACTACACTTGTGACTGGTCACACTTACTATAGGCAGCTCGATTCTTACAAGTGCAGTGGCTCTATAGTGCTAGTACAACTTCTATGAGATAAATGAGGCCGAACAATCCCTTTCTATAAAAGGTGTTTTTACGCTTTAAAATAAGGCCTTTTATTTCCATCTATCTTATAGTAATCGTAATAGTATATAGAGAATAATACGTTTAAAAATTAAGTGACAGATGTCGCCACAGGTCTTAATTAAAAATTGCATTTTATAATATAGTGTACTCTGTGGTATGGACAAAATTACATTGACAGCCTTGGCCTTCGATTGTCAACTGGTTCTTAGTTATGTACACAGATTATACTATATTTAGTTACGCGGTTGTAGTAAATACATAAAGGGAGGCCGTATTTATAAATGTTACAGGTAAATTTTCCATTCCATTTTGATAAATACAGAAAATTGCTTAATTTTAAATATTAACGTAAATAGAAATATAAACTAAGTAACTGAATATAACTACGTATATTATTTTGTTATACAATCATTGTTGTACCTTGTATTACTGTTTCTTTTCATTCTATGTAAATGATAAAATGAATGAAACATATTCGATTTAAATTGTAAGACGAGTTTGAATTAGAAATTTACATGAATGTACGTCAATGTACAGATTTATAACAGAGTTACAGATTTATAACAGATGCAAACCACACGGTGCCTGCTACACCAAATTGAACTCATGATACTCAAATAGCGGATAACTCAAAATGCGGCTATTAAGCGGTTGACCTCGAATAAGTCCTTTTTCGTGTGGAAACCCCCTCACTCGGCGAAGTGAATATGTCGGAATAGAATCGACTAAAACCACATGGTGTTCCATCACAAGTGTCTATGGCCGGGGGTTCAGGTATAACCTAGGAATTAACTCCTGGACGCCCGACAGACTCAACTAACTGTCGATAAAACAGGTAGTCTCAAAGTAGTGAAAGGTAGTCGCGCGCGCAGAAGACTTCGCTTCACCATCTCGGGCTTATTTACTTCTGTTCACACGCCGGATTAATTCTACCCTACCTTACAGGGCAACGCTCATGGAGGCCGTAGGTCAAACGAGGCTCTGCGGCGCCTGGTGCGTTCTCTGCGGTACGGGAGAGTGCTAGTCTTCTCCCGTAATATAGAAGAGGCCGTAGCCACCATTTTAGCGTCTAAGAAAGCAAGACCTTTAGGTAGGTACCTAAAAAGAACGAGAGACACGAGTGGCGCCTTGACAGCTATTTTTTTCCTACACTACACATTAATTTTACTACACAGATTTCCTAGGAATTCTATACGTTTCCTAAACAGCTTTCGGAAATGAGCTAAATTCGCTATGTTGGTAAGTAAATGCAGCACTCGGCATAGACGCAGGAGCGATACAACCTCGCGACGGCTATTGGTGTGTGGTGCTCTCACTCTAGACCATGGTTCTGTCCATGGTCTAGAGTGAGAGTGCGGAGTATGGAAAGATGCGGCGGTACAGGAACGGAAGAGTGCGTGAATGAGAGTTTAGTGAATTTGATGGTTTATAGCAATAGTGGTGAGATTGTTATAATTTAAATTTGAAAGGTTATATTTTTGTTTTCATTAGATTTTTTAATATAAAAATATTTTTAGTACTTAAAATAAGAGGAAGTGTTTGAAGTAAACACTGGTCGTTTTATTTTCCAATTTCAGCGCAAGAAATATAGAGTTTTTAATTTTGTTGATAAATATTATTCAAACTCGGGCAGACGGCAACCCACCAATTATGCAGGTAGTTAGGCGCTACTTACGCTAGTAATGCTTCATCTGGTTTACAAAACAGACGTAATTCACAAGTTTTTACCAAACTTCTTGTATGCATCGTGCGGTTTTAGACCAATTGACAGCACACATACACACACACTCATGCAGGCGCAAACATATGTACATGCAAGCACACAAATGCCCACACAAACAGTGACTGTAAGGAATTTTGATTATCGGTGAGTGAGTCAGTGGAAGGTTGCCAGTTACCAGCTATCTACAACGTAATAACAAAGTTGTGTCAAACTTCAACCGCATAATATAAGTTTGTAATAAAAAAACAATACATTTTGATGTGATATAAGAATAAATTATCAATTTTCAAATTTATTCCTCCTTTCAAATTTTATGATTCTAGGTCAATGGGAAGTACCCTATAGGTTTTGATTTACCTGCGAAATGTTAAAATTTAAAGCTTAAATGGTGTACCTATGTGTACGTATCTTTTGATTGCATTGACTTAGAAGCTTGATTTTTACAGCTTCAAGGGACCGCAAAGATAAGACTATAAGGGTTCTTTTTTTCCTTTTGAGGAATGGAACCCTAAAAAATAGACTAAATATACATAATAATAATAGGAAATGGTCGTGAAACATTGTATTGGGATCAATCTATCATCACTGACAGGACTATTGTTGCCAATAAGCCCGATATAGTGGTGATAGGCCGATTAGAGCACCGAGCAATGATTGATGACGACATCTCTTAAAGGCCGAACAAGATAAAGAAAAAAAAATATTGGACTTAGCCCACGAGATTTTCGACATGTGGGATGTGGATTTAGCAATCATTGTGCTGATTGTCATTTCGGCCCATGGGTTAATTGGTAAGAGCTTCGACCAACACCTTCAGAGGGTAATTAGCTGGATTAAGAGCCTGATGCAGAAGGCAGTCCTTTTCGATACGGTACGCATAGTGAGGAGATTTCTGTCTCTGGAACCCTGACCACCGGTAGCTTGGTCCCTGTACCCGATACCGGTGGGACACTATTTCCTCTATTTTTAATAATAATTTATTGTGTTGCCTCTACACATATGATGTACAGTGGACAAAGAAAATGGTCTACTAATTTTGGCAAACGTTTCTGTGTAATCACAATAGCAATTAGGTTGAAACTATTTCTAACAATTAAAATGTTAGAATATTATTGTACGGAAAAATTAACCTTGTTTTTCTATGATGTCAAATGATCTTTACCCTACGGTGGTAGACGATATATTTGGCCGATGCTACATGTATGTGACGTGTTCATTTTTAATCTAGACGATTTATACCTGTATACGACTAGACTAGATTTATAAATTTATAGTTCACGCAAATTTATAAAGCCGTTTATTAAAAAAATATTGAAGCATTTATACCTGTACTATTTCTCTTAAAGTTGTAGTACGCTCCCAGTGGCGGTGCTTACATACAAGCCTAAAAGCCCGACTTGCCGTACCATAGATACTCAAATATGAATTTTAAAATATTATAAATTAAAAGAATAAATTCATACTTTAACTATTATTACACGAAGCAGACATTCCCTATTTGAATTTTCGCGCTTTAAAAATTGGCTCGCTGTGTTTCGTAGTAGCTAGTGAGACTGAAACGAATTGCCTCATCTCGTTCTCACTCGTTGGGTTAAAAGTTAACGAAATTAAGCCGAGCTTATATAGGTGAAGTTTTAGTTTAACTCAAACTTTAATATTTTTTTTAGAAAAATAGATTATTATAGATTTTGATTTTGAATATCCATAATTTATTTTTACCTATTATTTGTTGGTTAGCTCAAACAAACACCAATGGCTTTTTTCATAGCCACCAAAGGTATGTCATTACCGATATGTTCAAAAAATGTCTAGAAGCAGTTGCCTTCCACTTGCTTCGTTAAGTTGGTCAATGAATGTGACGAAAGAAAACAGAAAGTACAGCTAACAGTGGCTATTAAAAAAAATGGGCTTTCTCTATTTTGAAACCCAGGGAATGTCACTTTACACTTGAAATAGAAATTGTTCTGTTAAACGTATATTTGATTCTCTTTCTAATAACATATTCATAAGTACTAATTTTTTCCTTTACCTCTTTGCGACTTAACTTGAACTTAAGAAACAACAAGAACTACTTTTTTCTTTTTACTTTCTTCTTTGTTTAAGCGTAGTGCTCGTGTGTGCTACGCACGAATCGAGAAACCTCCCTTCCTGTTCTTTTTCCCATCAGAGATAAATCACCACAGACAAGTCATTCGTTTCTGCGTTGCGTACAAACGTTACTGATCGTTTTCCCGTATTGATATATGAACCAAATTAACTTTAATGGTGCATCTACACTGCAGTTCCTTTTTATTTATTAAATAAATTTCTTTAAATTTTACTTATAATTGTCACTATCTACTTAATGTTGCTTGTTGTATTCAAATTAAGAGCTTTTTTTAAGTAAAAAGTAGCAGATGAAGGACTGAGTTTTGTGAAAGGACTTTATTAAACACCTGGTTTACAATTAGTCGAAGTTGTTATTAGTAATAGTTAAAAAAACATTAAATTAAAGGTATACAATGACATATAGGTGTAAATGTTTTGATTTGTATCACAACAATACCACTCATATTCTTACACTTTTGTACAATACTCTGTTCAATACTAGCACTCCTCCCTATCTCAAATAACGTTTTGAATTCTTGCACAACACGCATTCGAGGTTCCTGAGGTCATCTGAGAATCTTAGGCTAAAAATGCCGACACATACCACGAAATTTATGGACAAATCTTTCACAATTAAGGCTGTCCATCTATGGAATGAATTGGCCATCAGACGTGCACAAACGTTGACAAATTTTAAAAAACTAGTGAAATAACACTATTTGTCTTCGTGAATGGTGACATACTAGGTACTATTATGGATCTCCATAGGTATTAACTATGTATTGTATGTGCATGTGTATGTATGTGTGTATGTATATATATGTATATGTGCATATATGAGTTTTTGTAAGTATGTGTATTTGTGTACCTATGTCTTTATACCTACCATCCTTATATTTATTTGCAAAATTTATGCTAAGTATCTCTAAATAGCAGTTATTTATAATTATTTTCTTTTTCCATAGGCTTCTTAAATATATTGTACATTGTAGCCCCTCTTTTCACTTATGTTTTCTCTATCCATCCAATGGTTGCCTGGAAGAGATCACAAATTGCGATAAAGTTGCCAATTGTACATAACATTAGCTAGTAAGAAGATATAAGTAAAATATTGTAACCTATTTGTTTGTGTACAATAAAGAGTTCATCTATCTATCTACCACAAAAATCCACTAACTAAATCCATTTGAATTTCTATTTTGGATTTATTTTTGGCAACACACAGATCTACTTAGGAATCCATTTAGTTTTTTATACACATTGTTCCATTTGGGATCTAAACTGATCCCCAAAAATACATTTCAAATAAATGGTTTTGAATTAATATGACTAATTAATAAATTTTAGTGAACGGAGACAGTCATCGTTGTAAAGTTAAAAAAATAAAAATCCTTTCAAAGCAGATGTCACCACCGTTCGTTTTCATATTGCGCTGTTCAGTTTTTATATTTATTTCTTTTCAATGCCAACCTCAGACATTGTAGCATAACATTTTATAGAGTTGAATAAACTTGGTAGTCTGTTAACAAAGTTGGAAAAGTGGTAATGGTATCGGGCAGTTTTTAGAGTTCCCCATCACTGTAATTTGAAACATTTCAAAGATAATATAATTTTATCAATAACATTTTTGGAATTTTGTGGGAGTTGCGAGTATTTTATATTGTGACATCCAAAATATATTAGCAGCACTCAAAGATAATCAAAAAAGTTTTTGATAAAGTATAACGATAATAATGTATCTTTATGGTAAAATTCGAATTTTAATTATTTGAAGCCGTTAGGCGAGACACTTTACGGAACCAATAATTTTTTACACAAACAAACTGTATTGTGTCTCAAGTATCAACAAAGTTCTGTGGGTTCACTAACTTGTACTGGCTGGGAGTAGTTGCGAGAAAAAAGCAGTGCACCGGATGGCCGTAAGTTGAAGCGTTTCTTAACAGCTTCATTACTGAGGAGAAACTTCTAACTCTTGGTGAAAGCCTGATGAAAACGAGCCAGCTGAGACTGCCTCTCCTAGTAATTGAAACAGCTTTCTGAGAAAATATTTTTAAAGTTAGGTTTAAACTTGGCATCGGGAACGTTGAAATTTTATTATTTTTACTTTTGATTTGAAACTGAATTAAACAGGAAAGTTTTTTTTAATTATGTTTCCACATAACTTTTAATTTGGCTCATTTTAATCCCAAGCACACAATTTGTTTTTGTATTACATGCGATTTTGGGTTTGGAGACTCTCAACAGACCAAAGTTCCGGCACTTCGAGACTTCTGATAATATAATTGGAACCGTTTTAATTTTTGGAGAAATGTGTGTCAAAAAAAAAAACATTTTAGTAAACAGTAAATATCAACATCTATAAATACTAACTAATATTATAGATGCGAAAGTGAGTGTATTAGTATGTTTGTTGCGCTTTGACGTCTTATCTACTCAACCGATACAATTTGACTTTGTGATTATAGTCTAAACTATATTTTGCAAGAAACTCAAATTATTTTTCTAAAATAAAAGTAGCCTAAGTTACTCCTTATAACACCAGCTATCTACCAGTAAAAGGCCATCGCGAGGTTGGTGCACTGCTGACAATTGACACGATCTTTGAAAATCCACATTACTTTATTCATTAAAAATTCAAGAAAACACATTAAATTAATTCTTTATATACGCACAATAGTCGTTTGCGGGAAACATGATTTCAAACATATTTTTGTTTATACCTACTGCTAAAATATACATAATTCCAAATGTGATTATACTTAAACCAAAAATATACCGATTACATAAATATGTAAATATTTAACTTTCGAAGGCAAAACCGCACTCTCTATCGCATATGTATTATAGGGAGTGCTTCGAAGAATTGTTCGGACTTATTCGCAGCAGCATTTTGCCATCGTTCAACGCGACAAAATTATCATCCCCATCACTTGAATAATTGGCAATCCTCCACTGTACGGTTCTAAAGCAACTTTATCACTCGCACTATCAATCTGTAGACCAAATTGTAGGCTGCGATATTTCCGGACCGATACGACCTTCAAACCTTTAAGAAAAGAGTGTACTCCCAAGCATGTACCACAACGCACATGTGAATCCTGAGTTACAGGTGTCCATAGGTAACGATAGTCACTTATCATCAGGTGACCCGTCTGCATGTTTACACCCTATACCATAAAATAAACTAACGGTAAAATTTACGGTATAGTATATAATTTTTTTCAGAATCCATTTACATTCTGCCATTGTCATACGTTGTGAACTATGTTAGTTCCGTGTCGGTGAACACATCTCGCATAATGTGGCATGTTTGTTGGCATATTTAAAATCTTTTGTTTGTACTTTTTATTAAAATTATGACATACCCCTAAGAGTACTAATATAGGTTTATACTGGATTTAAAAGAAATAAATGTTACACTGGAGCAGGACACCAGAATTTTTAGGACAAAATTTACACACTAGATATAAGAATTTAAAGTAAAATATTTCCTTTTACCAATTAACATGATGTGATAGAGAGCTATGAAATAAATTGTTTTAAGTTCATAGCGGCGGTAGCGTAATGGGTAAGGCGTCGGACTTACGATCAAGTGGTTGCAGGTTCGAACCCCACCCAGTGCACTACCGACGTGAACTTCCTCCTAACACAAGCATTTTAGCTTGGCTGGAGGGGTTAACGGGAATAATAGTAACGTGTGACCCACTGTATTCTTTAAGAAAAAATAAAATGACCATCAGGCTGATAGACCAGTGTGCTTGTTGGCCAATTTAATTTTATACTCACAAGAATTTATTATGTTCCTATGTGTTCCTGTGTATATTCTTTTTAATATTCTATATCTGGCTGACTGAAGACTGGCCTGTTGGTCTAGTGGTTAGTGACCCTGACTGCTAAGCCAGAGGTCATGGGTTCGATTCCCACCCAGGACAAATAATTGTGTGATGATCACGATAATTTGTTCTGTGTCTGAGTGTAATTTATCTATAATACGAGTATGTATGTATTTAGAAATATAAAAGTATGTTTATCAGCAGTCTGGTCACCATAGTATAGGCTCTGCCCAGTTTGAAATCAGACGGCCGTGTGTGAGATGTGTGAAGTTATTATAATTATTATTATTATCTACAAAACATTGAATCCGAACGCTTGAAATTTTGCATCTGTAGTATTTGCTAACCGATCGCAAGTGTCACAATTATACGTGCATGGGTCCAAAAGACTTACTCTATCACGATTGGCTACTTTGCTTTATTACGACACTAGCAACCCGCCCCGGCTTCGCACGGGTAACAAAGCATATATTGATTTTTTCCGATCACAATCATCGTCATGGTTCAGCCATTTTACACAAAACCTTAATGAATTATGCATCTAAACCTTCCTCATGAATCACTCCGTCGATTGGTGAAAACCGTATGAAAATCCGTTTAGTAGTTATTGAGTTTATCGCGAACAGACAGAGAGACAGACACGGCGGGGGACTTTGTTTTATAATATGTAGTTTTATTACGACATTTGGCGCGTTAAATTCCTAATTTATTCTTTATTCAAATTATGTTATATTTTAATTAATTATGTAGCATACTTTCACAATAAAAACCTAACAAGTACTCATATTGCTAATTTTCAGTGTCAATAACTTCTGTACAGCAAAGTAAAATATACTTTAAACCTAGTTGTTTTTCCAAAATATAAGTAGCCTAAGTTACTTCTTGTAACACCAGTTATCTGCCAGTGAAAGTCCCGTGGAAATCGGTTCACCTGTTCCAGAGATTAGCCAGAACAAACAGACTGACAGAGGGACAGATGGACAGACAAAAAAAAACTGAATTTTAGGCAATGGTATCGTGAAAATAACTGTATGAGCTTAAAATAACTATTATTTTGACATCACAAACAGACACTTCAATTTTATTTATTTGTTTTGATTACTCTTAAGTAAGTAAGTAAGTAAAGCTTAAAAGGAAATTTTGTTGAGAGATTTTATCCTTTCATACTTATAAAACTTTCCACTGGCCTGTGGGCCTTGTGGTTAGTGACCCTGACTGCTACGCCATAGGTCGTGGGTTCGATTCTCACCCAAGTCTGGGTGTTCTTAGTGTCCGTTGTTTGTATGTTTGTAAAGTCCCCCGTGACACAGGAATCATTCCAAATGCGGGAGTTCTCTTTAAAAAAAAAAACTTGAGGGCAAAGCATCTTACCGTCATGCTATCGACGCGACGTTGGCATTTTGCCATTTTGACAGGGTCCATGAGAGTTATCGAAATCTATCTCCAACGTACACCCACATACCAATAAGCCCTTACCTGTTGAATAATGGATGCTTCAATGTATTTATTCCTTCTCTCAATGCTCCCCCGGGTCCAGTTCCAACCTTATTTGAATCGTATTTAATGATGTTTACGACAAAAGACCGCTTTTAGGCCCAAATCGTCCGTGATTGCCAAATATTAGAATAGGAATCTGAAAGTGGTTAGATCGCATCATTCAAGTCAATAAATATTTTTTACTGTTTTTTGTACTACTTTCGTGGCAAATAAATCTATATTTTTTCGCTGGATTGAACATTTTCTGTGCAGAGATATCACACACATTTCATATTTAATCAGATTTGAACATTGATTGAATTGAAAAAGTGCACAAGGCCGCTAAAGAAGTTTTCACTTCAAAAACAAGAACGGGGTGCAACATTACATTTCCGTCAATAAAAATGTTTGAAGTTATTTTTTGAATCAGAAAATGCATAAGCAAATGTAGCAAACTTTTGTTTTAGAATGCGGACAGACCAATAACCCGCAACCGGTCAGTCGTTACGTTACCGTACAGTGTCAGTGCATGCTGTGCGAGCCTGTCTGTTTCGTCTGGCATTATAAAGAGATCGCAATCTAAAGGACCTGGCGTGATTTGTTCCAATATAGCTAATATTATGTTAAGTGTGAATATTGTAATAACTATGTTACAAAATCTTAGACGTGTATTATTAAAATAGTGTGCTACAACTAAACTTTACTTCGTGGGAGAGCCATGCTTCGGCGTTTATGGGCTGGCTCGACCGGAGTGATAGGCCGGCCTCACAGAGAACTGGCAGTGAAGCAATACTTGCATTGCTTTTCGCCGAGTGAATGAGGTTACTGGAGGCTATAACCCTTCCCTCTCCCCCTACTCCCACCTTAAAGGCCGGCAATGCACTTGTGGCTCTTGAGTTGCAGTTGCCCATGGGCAGAGGTAACTGCGTTTGCCCCCTATAATTATAATAATAATAATAAAGCTTTTTATTTCTGTATAAAAGTATGTTCACAATTCGAAGTATTAGTAGATTTCTTAAACTAAGTTAGTTTATAAAATTATAATGTTTATTTGTTATATAAATTGCTGCTCCTTTTACACGAACCCCTTTTGGGTAAAAATCTCCTCTAATTCCGTTCATTTATCTCTATTTTTCGAAAATTTCAACCAGTTTTTACCTGCTATTTCTTTTATATCGTCAGCCCAACGTTTGAGTGGTCTACCTTTGCTTCTTTTTCCAGCAGGCCCTGCCCATTTGTAGTAGCTTGTAAAGACTACCTCTTGTCACCTCGTGTACCTTGACAAATGACCAGCCCATTTCCACTTAAGTCGCAAAGCTTGTTCAAGGGCATCTGTAAGCCTAGTTTTCCTCCTAATATCTTCACTGCGAATTTTTTGTATTTTTCTTATTTTAAGCATACTCTGTTCCATTGATCGCTGGCATGTTTTGATTTTACTTTTTATTTTATTTGTGAATGTCCACGTTTGGCTGCCATAAGTTAGGCTTGGAACTATACATGTATCCATGACGATTTTCTTTAACTTTAAATGATAGTCTCCCTTCACAATGTTTTGGATCATCTTTCTATCCACTTCCTCTTCATTACTGTTTTTATTGAATGAGACTTGTTTTCCGAGGTACACATATTCTTGTACATAATTGATCTGTTGTTCAAAGACCTGTACAGGTCTTTCTATGCTATTTGTCATCACCTTAGTCTTGTCTGCGTTCATTCAGACCACATTTTTTACTTTCATATGCAAGAGATTGCATCATCTGTTCTAACTCTCTGGCAGATTTGGCAAACAAAATGATGTCGTCCGCAAATCTCAGATGACTTAGGTGGTGCCCTAGTATGTATATCCCATTCCGGCTCCAATCAAGGTTTTTGAAGACACATTTCAGTACCGCTATAAATAGTTTCGGTGATAGAGGATCACCTTGTTTGACACCTTTCTCTATTGAAATCTGTTCTCCTTTATTTTCCATCTTGATTCTGCTTGTACTTTAAGAGTAGATGTTTTTATGATGTTAATATATATCTTACTTACACCACAGATATTGAGGGCTTTCCAGATGGAGTTATGGGTTATGGTATCGAATGCCTTTGTGTAGTCTATAAAAGCTACATAGAGATTTTGATTGAATTCTTTATATTTTTCTAGTATTTGTTCTAAGATATGGATGTGATCTATTGTTGAAAACCCTGAGCGGAAGCCTGTTTGTTCGATTGGTTGTGATGCGTCTATGATTGGTGTGATTCTGCTTAGCAGTATTGTTGTGAAGAGTTTATAAATGCTCGGTAATAGTTGAAATTTGTAGTTTGTAGTGTTTGTAGTTGAAAGTAGAAAATTGGTCTATAGTTCCCAATGTCTAGTGGGTCACCTTTTTTGTATAGCAGAAATATATCGGAATTACACCATTGTTTGGGGACCTTATCTGTTTTGAGGGATAAGTTAAAAACTTCTGTTATATGCGAAAGCATGAGGGGTGCCCCAATTTTTAAAATTTCATTAATGATGTTGTCCGGGCCTGGACCCTGTTGTGCTCTGCTGTGTGTCTGTTCTGAGTTTTTTGAGATGTTCAAGTACCTCACACTCATTAATAGGTGCTATTGTTTTTGCTTCCTCTTCAAGATCTATTTGACTGTCTTCTGTCTCATTTGTTTCTGAATATTTTTATACAGCTCCTTGTAAAACTCGGTGGCATGGTTGATTACATCTTGTCTTGTTTTCGTTTCTCCAAATCCTTTTTTGAAATTTCCTATCTAATTTCTGTGTGTCGTTAATTCTTTATAAGCTCGTTTCGCGCTTCTATATTTATTTAAGTTTCTCTCTACAACTTCACTTTTGTACTTATTTTAATCACTTTTTATGGCCTTGCTACACATCTTGAACAGACTTTTTAGCTCTTCTCTCATTTCTTTGGTTTTGTGTTTTGTTCGTATTAGTTTAGTGCGTTTATCCATTAAGTCTTTTGTTGTTCTGCTCAAGATTTTTGTCTTATCTTTTGAATCGTTGTATTTTATTTTTACGCTACTTGTAATTGCATGTTCCAGTTTATCATAGTAATTTTGTACATTATTTTCTTCAGGTGGTACACAGAATTGTGTATCTAGGTTTTCTTTGAGGCTTGCTAGACACAATAATTTTTCACTGTCAGTTTTTGGTATTTTAGGTAACGAGTTGTAGGTTTTTCTGCTTTTCTTAGGTGATTTCAAGGTAAAGGATGATCTTATTAGTCTGTGGTCTGATGGAAATGGTACATTGTTTAGTACTTCTATGTTAGTTATTTGCCTTGGCTTGTTGCATATAATATAATCAATTTCATGTTTTGTTTTTTGGTCTGGAGATATCCAGGTCCATCTGCGATCTGCGTTCTTTTCAAAATAGGTGTTCATTATGCTCATTTTTTGTTCGCAGGCATACTGTACAAGTCTGTTACCTTTCTCATTTCGCTTTCCATATCCAAATTTTCCCATTGTAAATTCTTCGTATTTTTTAGGTTGTCACACTCTAGCATTGAAATCTCCCATTAAAATCACATTTTGGTCTTGATTCTCTTGTGCCTTTCTTAAATCGTTGTAAAATTTATCAGTCTCCTCTTCGGAAGCTTGCTCGGTAGGTGCATACGCCTGTACAAGGGTTAATAGTTTATGCTCATATTTTAGTTTCAGGACTGCCACTCTTTCTGATATGCCAGTGAAGTTTACAATGTTTTGTTTGTGAATTTTCTTGACTAAGAAACCTACTCCGTACAGCCCGGTTGTTTCACCTATATAGCATAATATGTACTCTTGATGTTCTTCTATATTGCAGCCCATTCTCCTGACTTCTCCTAAGCTTATAATATCAAATTTTATGTTCTTGAGAGCGTAGATCAGTTCTAATAATCGTTCTTTTGTAGACAACGACCTCACATTATATGTGCATAGCTTCAGTTCCTGTGGCGCTTGTTTTAGTTTAATTTCTGGTATGGTGTTATGTTGGAATTTAGAGGGTTTTGGTCTTATACTCCCACGATGACCAGTTGGCTTGGGAGCAGGTTTTAATTGTTAATTATTAATCTTTTCTTTAAGTGAGTTGCTTCGAGGACGCGTCATAAGCTCGAAAGCATTTGTTGCGGTTGCGGAAGCGGTTGTTGGTTCTGGTTAGGTGAGTAGGATGATTCTCTTTTTCTCTTTTCACTCTTTTGGATATCCGATGGTTTCTTGATTATAAGTTTTTCTCCTCGCAGATAGGCAAAATTGCCTTTGTTCCTTTCTTCTTCGAGTTTTGGCTGCAGAGACTTTCTTGTTTCTAACGTTTCTTTCGTAAAGTCCCCTTTTATGTTTATTCCTTCCGGTAGTTTCTTTTTGTTTTTAAGGATCAGGATTCGTTTCCAGTTGGAGGTTAACGAGATAAGTATAGGTTGAAGTCTGTTGTTTGTTTTTTGTCCGATCCTATGAGCTTTGTCGATTTCATATTCCTGAATATCCAGTGACAGGTGGGTGCTGATTTTTCTTTCATGAATTTTACTATATTTTTTTCTTCTGCACTGTCCTCTTTTATTCCAAAAAATAATAAATTGTTCTTTTTCTTCTGTGTCTCTAATCCTTTAATTTTTTCTTTTAATTCCGAAACTTCTACTTGAAGATTCTGATTTTGTTCCTCTAGCATTTTAGCCCAATTGCTGTGTAATATTTTCAGTTACTGCCTCCGTAATTGATATTGTTTGTCTATTCATTTGTTCTTGAATTTTTTTCAGTAAAAATTGCATCTGGTCTTCCATGTCTTGTTTGTGATATTTCAAATTTGGCGCGCAATATATATGGTAAATTGTTTAATAATAGAATTTGACTTCTTTATATGGCAACACTCTATCTGTCAAATTTAGTTTGTAATGTTGGTTAAATTGACACTTGACAGTATTGTCTATGGTTTGCAACCAGTAATATTTTGAGGTTATGTTTTGAATATTTTCACAGCAATTTTTAGTTGTTTAGAAGATAGTTCATGCGTGATTAGTTCAGTTAATGCACTTTCCACAACTTAATGTTTGTTTGTAATTATTGTTATTGTATACACTTGTATACACTGTTTTAACTTGTTGAAACACTGTTATACGAGGTTTTATAGCGAGTGATTATCGGAACGTTTGTTGTTTACTGCGCCGGAAACGGAAAAAAAAACTGTGTGTACTGTGTTAGTTACTACTATCCAGAGCAGCAGAGACAGGAGCAGGCTACTATATTACTGCTGTACCTTCTATCAGGATCTAGTTTATTTTTATATTTTTTTTTAACCACAAGACAAAACCAGCAGCAGTAGAAATTCTTTCTACTGTTGCCCCCTATATCATAAAAAGATAACTTTTTTCTGCAAAACCTTGTATTACAATCCCATCGATGCATTTTTCACTTCAATAAAAATATCTCAAATGTAGAAGAAAAAGATTGATGAAAGAAATATTTAAAGTGTAATTGAACGTACGCATGAAGGCACATCGTTTATCAACTGAAATATTGCTTCGATTTGTTTTAGTCCTATCTATTTAATGTAATTGATGGGCTTACAATTTTCAATATTACCGAACATTTTATCGTGGGAGAGTCATGCTTCGGCACGTATGGGCCGGCTCGATCGGATACCATGGCCTTACAGAAAACCGGCAGTGAAGCAATGCTTTCATATTACTTTTCGCCGAGTGAGTGAGGTTACCGGAAGCCTAAATTCTTGCCTTCCCACCTCTCCCCCTTTTCCACCCTTCCCCTACTCCCGCCTTAAAGGCCGTAACTGTAACTCTTGAGTTGCAGTTATGCACGGGCGGTGCTGCTGCTCGTTTGTCCCCTATACCATAAAAAAAAACAATTAATCGTCAATGTTTTATGAACTTTACTCTTCATTATTCTTTTAATTTAAAGGCCGTATGCTTGTTTGCCACAGACGTGGTATAAAAAAAAGTGTACATTATACCTACTAACAGGGCTTTATTACTTCAAGAAAATTGTCCGTTTACATACTTACGTTGCACATATTGTGATGTGAATGATTTAGGCGGTCAAAAGTAAAAAATGGTGCTAAAAATACCAAAAAAAAAACCGTTAAAGAAGGACTACCCTAGTGATAACAATAACCTATCCCCACCCACTAATCTTTTTAAATGCTGAAGTAATTGTGATGGGTTCGTGTAAAACAGGAAAGAATTAAAATTTTTAGACATTTAAAGATTATATATTTGATGTTATATTGTACCATTTGTAGGGTTTAAGAAAACTTTGATTTTATTAAAAATATTTAACTAAATTTTCATGCTTATGATACAATTTTTCATATATTTAGCTAATTATTGTCGCAGAATTTGGCTGCGGATAGCTGTTACAGAGATTTTTGCAAAAGACATCAAAATTAAACAATTAGAGGCATTTTCTGTTCAATAATAAATGAGGATTTCTTTTGTTTTAGGTGTACCCCTCGGACACAAATACCGTATATAATAATAGTGACCCATAAATATCTTTACTTAATAATGCATCACAATATTCTAATATAGATAAAAAACTCAAATACTAGAAAATCTTTTATTGTCTCCTTATGGTTAGAAAAGAGGCAGTATTTTTAGAGGGTTACCGTTACTCTCAGAGCTTAATACCGCTTAAAAAAGTCTGCCTACGAAAACTAAGACTACGCTCGTGCAAACTGTTATCTTTCCTTTAATCGACGATGGTGATGTGTGCTCTTATGACCTGAATGCAAATCTTCTCGATAAGTTAGACCGTCTACTTAATAACTGCATTCGATTTACCTCTTCATCTTCTATCATCTTAATCTTCTTAAATATGACCATATTTTCACTTTTCGTTCTCAGCTCAGATGGTTCCCTATTCGTCAACGCCGAAAAATGCGCGCTCTCACTATCCTATTCCCTATCCTCAATTCCCCATTTCCATCTACGTATTTAACACCAAACTTCCAACTTTTATGCAATATCCATGACAGAAACCTTCGGTCGTCAAGCAACTCCTACTATTTTGTCCGTCTAACATTACTGGGTTCTCCGGCTCTTCTTTCCCTCTTCAATTCATTCTTCTATAGAATGCGCTTCCTCTCGAAGTTAGTATGGCTATAAGTCGTTACACTTTTAAGGTAAAAGTAAAGGAGCTCTTATTCAAAGAATTGGCAGAATTAACTCTTCAAAAGTTCATCGTTTCATGTCGTTTATATGTATGTTTATATTTATACTAATGTGCAAAAAGTTCAAATAAATATATATTTTACCATACCAATATTTAACATTTGAAGTTTCACTAAGTAAACAAACTCGACCCGGTGTCCTTCCATAACATACAAAGATTGTATTGAGAAAAATAAAAAAGAAAAACAGAAGAAATACGTTCTTTATACTGGGAATTCCTCAATACCAATGTTGGTAACACTTATCATTTTTAAAAAACACTCAGCCAGCTGCCAACACCACAAAAGTTGATTATAATTTAATTTACACGCTCTTACTCTCTAATTTAAAAGTAATTCTGGAAACTACCTACTTTGAGTGGTCCTGAACTAGACATACTTTTATTTGATGTTACTGCTAGCTATTTTTATTATTATTAGAAGGTCGAGCTATTTTTATGACATCAAATGATACCGATGATCGGCAAAATATGAATTTTTCCTGCAGTCGTTATTGAGAATGGCTGGTTACCTATAGGTCAGTTGTCGGAAAAAGCAGCCAAAGCCAGGAAGGACAAATAGTTTCAGTTTTACCGCGAAACCTACCTACGTAAGGAAGTTCTCGAGGGATCAGTGTAACTTTGACATATGGCACAGACTATTATTAAATTCCTGCCCAATATGAAGTAACATGAAGCAATACAGAGCAAGCGTTAGAATTGCATCATCGCAACTTTGGAAACATTTAACACTTTTAGAAAAAAATGACAAAATTATTCAAAACACCCTTAGCAAAATTTTAAATGTGGCTTTGAACGACCGAGGCTGGCTCCAAGCATCCTTACCGGTTCGTTTGGGTGGTCTTGGCGTTTGCAAAATTTCAGATGTCAGCCTTCCAGCATTTTTGTCTTCGGTCCAGGGCACAGAAGAGTTAACCAGAAAAATTCCAACAAACACACTGGTTAATTCTGAAGTTATGCACCTTAAGAAGGAATTTTTTAATTGACACCGCATCCAATGTTGCAGAGCGCGCTCGTTTGTTGGCTGTGGGAGAATGGGAATCAGGCCTATGGATTCAGGCACTTCCATCGCCCAACTTAGGCACTTTGTTGGATGATAACACGTTCCGCTTTGCCACTTGCCTTCGTTTAGGAGCTCCTTGTCTTTCTCCGCATCTTTGTCACTGTGGAGAAGCTATCGACAGTCTCGGACATCATGGCCTTTCTTGTAGCAGAAGCGCAGGCCGTATATCTCGACATGCCAATCTTAATGACATAATCCGTCGTGCTCTTGTCACCGCCGGCGTGCCAGCCGTACGTGAACCTAATGGTCTTGTACGAGACGATGGGAAGAGACCAGATGGTATGTCGTTACTGTCATGGAAGACTGGTAGGCCTTTGGTGTGGGACGCAACCTGCGTTGACACCCTCGCGTCATCACATCTTCCAAGTACAGCTGGTTGTGCTGGCACTGCTGCTGCATCAGCAGAAAGCCTCAAACGGCGTAAACACAATAATTTAATTGATAACTATGTTTTTGAGCCGTTTGGGGTCGAAACGCTTGGGTCATGGGGTCCGAGTGCTCGTTTCGTTTATAAGGAATTAGCTAAGCGACTGATCGACACTTCTCGTGACCAGAAGGCGGGCCTTTTTCTTGCACAGAGAATTAGCATTGCCATTCAACGTGGCAATGCTGCCAGCCTTCTGGGAACACTGCCAGTAGGCGACGATGTGGAGGAATTTTATGACGCATGCATGTAAATAGCCTGTATACATTTCTTTTTCTTTTTTTATTAGTTTTAAATAGGTTTTAAAATTGTTGGTTGTTTTTATTGATTGTTTTAACTAAGGTCGCAAGAAAAACGTCCTAATTTTACAAAGGACAGTATTTTACACTTAGATTATTTAAAATAAATTTGACTGTCTAAATCGTACAAATCAACCTATGTGCTCGTAGCACTCCCCGCAGATGATTTTTATTGCCGAGGAAGTAGTTTTGAGAACTGTATCGATATTTAACCTTTATTAGTCAAGTTTAATGATGTTCAGATTAGATTAATTGCAAAGCTGTATTTACAATGATGCTGTATTAAACGAACTGACGTGACACGCGAGTAGTTTAATAATAAAGCGTACACACAAATCATTGCACTCCATTTGCACAATTTGCCTAAAAACAAAAAGATTTTGAAAATTGTACCAACCCACATTTCACGATAAACAACTTTCATATTGAGAGAAGGCTTGTGCCACAGGGATCTTCAAAATGTCTAATGAGTTACTGAGATAATGTGCAAATTGTAAACATATATAATGGGTTCACTATGATCACCTAACTGTATATTTATGTATGTATGCAGTACTCATTTACGGCAGTGGGACAAAACATGAAGATGATAATCAGAATAGCAGTCACCGACGATATATTTTTATGGCTGTTATGAAGGCTAATTAAGTATTCACAATAATAATAGACACAGAAGGTAAAAGCATACTCAGTTAAAACATTAAGTTATTTGCCCCTTCAAATGAGTTTGATGAAAAGCAGTTTACACTTAAAGTTAATAAATTTGCCTAAACTTTAGAACTGAAATGGTTTGAGTGAATTAGGTAACATCACGTGGAAATCTTTTTGTGTCAGAGTTCCATCTTTGTTCCGCATTTCCAAAAAAGTAAAATCACGAAGAAATCTTTCTTTCTTGAAGTTTGAAGCTGTAATTATTTTGTTGCGGCTAAAAATTGTTTTATCATTTATTGTTACAAACGGGATTGTGTAAATATTTACGTTTGGCACCTTATTTTACGAGTACTCGTAGGTATACGCTGTTAATATTCCAACTAAGCTAAATGCTTATGTTAGGAGTGGATCTACTTCGTTAATAAAACTAATGTGTATGTATCGAGCCCAAAACCTCAATTTGTAAGTCGATACCTGAGCCATTATGCTTCCGCTTTGTATTGCCTTCTATATAACGCGATACTCTCGCGACTCTTTTGAGTAAATATAGGAGTAGATGAATTCTCAAAGGGGAATCGATTACATATCATGCCTGTACAAACTCTGCTTTACGTTACAGATACGGGAGACAAGATCCTAAGTATATTTTACTTTACAAGCTAAAATTGTATTAAGGTTAGATTTGAGAAAATTGTTTATTCGCGGTTATTTTCTGTAGTAAATATATATTTAGCAAGGTTTTTAAGGGAATAAAGATGTGACGCAACTAAAAACTGTCGCAATGTGAGAATTTATATTAAGAGTATACCTTCTTTTAATAACCCAATTATAATCTGGTATTATTTTATACCCTTTAAACATCGCCTAGTCTTCTTTGATCTATGTAATGTGTAATCTATGTTCTATCTACGGATCTTCTCTATATCAATTCAAAATATTAAATAAAATAGAGTTGATCCGTTAGGCGTTATCTATCGTTTTTTTCATCGGGTATTTTATCTTTTTATATCTACTTTTCATAATCATTTTGAGCGAATGAATAAGTAAAAAAACCTAAGTTTATTTATTTATACGATATGTATGTGTTTAACTGTTTTATACGTATATAACTGATCTATATAAGCCTTTTAGTCATCACAATCATACTAGTTTGTCTCTTCCTGAGCAACTGTAATTGAAGTGTCGAAGTAAAGTAAAAAAAATAGTCAGTGGACTACTCAATCTTGGATCACGTCCATGTCTAGCTTTATTCTTACTTTGTAGTCTATGAGTAGAATGAGTAGAAAAATAACCGATGTAATGAATTTAGTACTTAAGCTTGTTTTGTTTCAAAAAAAACTTTTAAAACTTTAATAAACTGTGCGTAATTTGAGTTTTGTTGAATGTTTTAAATTGAGTTATGTTGAATCATAATATATGTATACAGCGTGTAAGTATGACCGTCGCGAATAACTTACAAAAACGTCTTTCTTTGGATACTTATCACAATGCAATATTAATAATAATATTTTAGTTCATCATAAAAATGCGAGATTAAGGATATAGTCAATAGTTTGATTTTGAACTACGCAGTGTAACGCAATACGCGTACTGTGAGGTATGGTGCATGACCTTCAGCGCACGGCGCCGTCGAAGCAGCTGATTGCAAAAATGTTTTACATTGCAGTTTTTGCAGAATAGGGGATTTACTGATTTTTTTTCGGTAAAATGTTCTGTTTACTCATTGTGGTATCACTCTTAAGTAAAAAAAAAAAGCTTTTTCCGGCAGAAATTTCCAATGATTTTCCACTCAGAACGATGGTCTGAATACACTATACCAAGATTCGGTACGGTATCACTTACAACCTGTATATAATTATTATATATTTATTTTGTTTGTCTATTATGAACACTCTTCTGATTGGCAAGATAGGATAGATAAGGATAGGAAAAATCTAAAGGATAAGAATTTAAAAAATGAACTAAAATATTACAGTATCTAATTGTGACTTATGTTGCCGCGAGGTTGGCACGTTGGAACCCAATTAGGTACCCAATTTTAAGGTACTCAACTCTTTATTAATATAATGTAAAATAACAAATATAATAAGAATTTAAAAAATGAACTAAAAATGACGGTACCTAATTGTGACATAAAATAATGGCGTCGCGAGGTTGGCGATTCTTAAACAAACACTACAATAGTATATAGGATATATACAGGCAGCTCTGCTTTTTTTTCCTGACAACACTAAACGCTACCTGGTGTTCAGATAACTAAAAATAATAATTTATGCATAACTCTAGGTATATTGAATATTACATACAATTGAATAATACATACCTATAGCTACTCATACCTATAGCTGTAATATTTTGTTTTATTGTTACAATCTGTTAATTGTTTTACCTTGAGAATTTTATACCTTGGCCAATAAATGTATGTTTATTACTAATCTCCAGTTTCTACATTCTAGTAAAACTTATTTCCAAAAAGGAAAATGCGTGCGAAACCGGCAAGACTCGGTCGTAGGCAACCAATATGAGTATTGCCAATCCAATATTAATAAGTTTCCATTACCTAAAAAACAAACTTCACCATTATGATAATATTTTAAATAATTTAAATAATAAGCTTATTGTGTGTTCGGGAACAATTTAATTTAATTTAATTTAATACATGTGTAAACCTAGACTCGGGACAACTATTTGTGGATCACAATGATAATAATGAGAGAATTGTTAAAATTACGGACGATTTATGAAAGTGCCTAATGTTGAAAATCCAACCGATTCATCCTCTGCGCCTTTTCCCAACTCAAATTTAAATAACGCAAACAACTCGTAAAAGACCACTCAAATCCATAAATTGTTATTGTCAGTAGTGCAGATAATTGTGACACTTATCATAATTGTGTTCATGACTGTGCGTGCTCTTGTCTGCTATCCATTGTAATGTACTGTATTTTGAAATGTTATGGAACTTAAGTCTATAAGTACCGTATTGTCTCCTAATGCAAAAACTGTAAGTGACTGTCTGTTTCCTGAATAAAAGAAAATAAAATAAATAAAAATAAATTGGGGTCGGCTTTCAGTCTAAATGCGATACGGCTGAACTTCGATATTTTACGTGAAGCGACTACCATCAGACCTCCACAACCCAAATACTAGGCGATATCGAAGTTCTGTAGTTAGACCAGGTTGTCGGACTTTTTAGGGCTCCGACTACCCTAACGAATGCCACGGATGTTTGTATGGCACCCGGGACCGACAGTTTAACGTGCTCTCCGAGACACGGAGGGTTTCAATGTGTTACGAATGGTAACACCCATCATAGACTGACCTAGCTAGTACTGCTTAACTTTTTAATGTGCTAACCTGCTCGGTTACCACTTAGCCACGAGCCCCTCCTTAGCCACAAGCCCCTCGAATTTTATAAAATTGAGGTGTATATATGAATTTGTTTGTACTGTAATAATCATTCTATTTCGAGTAAAACAGGGCAGTAAACGGAAATTTTAATACTATACGTTGATAAAAAATATTGATAAAAAAAATACTTCCTAAAAAATATTCCAAACAACCCAAAAAAACTGTTTATACACGTATTATCAAATCGGACTTGATGTTGATTTAATTTTTTGAAGTGAAAACTTCTTTAGGCATGTTGAGCGATTTTTGGTAAAGGCAAAAGTTATAGGTTCGCATCACCGATATGCTAATGTGACACGTCATTTTAAGTACTTCTGTCGGCAGTACCAGGTACCATGACTGCCTATTTTTTAGTTTCTTTTTAATGTACGTAGGTATATTACAAATATGTTTTTTTTTAAATGTTACTTACATCACAGGAAACAATTTCAAATAACTGTACCTGTTTTGCATCTATTCAAAACGATTATACCCGAGTTTCCGGAAGGCAGCTAGTATCTAATTAATGAATTACTAAACGTTCATTACACGCATATACATTTGCATCGTAACTCGACTCAACTCAATTTCCTAGCACTCAAACGGTTTCCCGGCACGAGGGAATGGGAGAGGGGCTCGAGGGGCACAGCTTGGGGGATTACTCATTTCCGTATCATAAAGCACTTGTGTTATGTAAATTTATTTACACTTAGTATACCTTATAAGGTAATAACACTTGGCTAACTGTTTTTGACATACGTTCTGAAGTCGGTAATTATGAAACAAATTAATTGTAATGGAAGTTTAGTAAGAAAAGGAGTTTTATTTTTTTCACTTACGTCGGTATCTTACCCGGTGCGTCCTTGTCGTTGAAGTCGGCAAAATACACCTCTGCTTTACTCGGCAATTCCGTCGAGTCCTGTGATGTTCTGTAGCTTTGACGGTTTTCCCGGTGAATTACAGGTAGCAAGATTTTTCGTCACCACCATATCCCTTCACTGCTGTTAATATTTCTATGAATTACAATTTATCTAAGTAACTAGTTTGAGTCTAGACTGTTAGCATCGTATGAAAGTGGTACCTCAGCCTTGCATAGTCTCTCAGTCTTTGCACATTTACAAAGATTTAAGGTTGCAGTGGGTTCGAGAGTTACAATCATACGGAGACAACAAAAAATAAATAAAAAAAACTACTCACTAAACTAACCAGAGCATCAAAGTACTATGCAGAGCCATGCCAGAGAACAGTATACCACATGATAATGAACCTCTCCAAATCGAAACCGAATCTAATACAAAATATTGCTAATCCGGCCTGAACAACCGTCTTACTTGGTCGAATACTCTAAGTTCCGTGAGGTCATTACCTGACTTTGAAGGATCCTTTTTTAGTTCTTTGTACGCCATTGAATGCTTTGTCGTCCAGCCGAATGAGCTAGTACAGAGATACGATTTTACTTTAAGTAATCTCTATTATCGTTCCTATTAAAATACGTACAATCGTCTTCAAAATCTTGTAATAATAATAGTATAACATGATACGTTATGAACGACACGACTAATACTTAACTGTTTCGAACAGCTTGATTTCTTCCTGACAAATAAAATCGGATAGAATACTATTTAAATACGGTCGCTTCAGCGAAAGCCAAAACCTCATCTGTCAAACCATTCCTGTGGAATAATCGAGACTATTACAGAATGATTTAAGAACATCTGCGGACAGGCGACGTTGTATCTTAATTTAATGGATTTAAGCTCTTAAATTTTGCACGAAAATTACACTTTCTTCGTTTATTTTTAAGCGCCAGGGATAGAGAATGCAACTTTAATATAATTATGTGCACGTTACAGAGCATTAAACCTCATACAATTTTGTTATTTTATGAAAAAAATTACACTTACTGATGGGAGTAATTGGAAAAATTATTCTTTTTACATTATAGAGTAGTACGGATTTTTTTTCAGCCCATTCTTAGAGAACCTAAATACGATTATACTCTTAGAGAACTAAAAGATGTTAGGGTGGGGATTGGATGATGGATTTATTACATATATTTATTAAATAATACTACTTACATACTAAAATTATCATAATTTAATAATTTATGACCAATCATTAATCATCAAAAGTATTAACTATTTTATATGTCGTTGTGTTTTTAATTTAACTAGTCTTATAAGACTAGTATGGAATAAGTATGGCATAATAACATACGAGCTGAGGTTCGGGATTAGAAAGGGACTAGTGTACCTTTCTAATTCCAAACCTCAGCTCGTTAGCATACCAAAATAGACACAATTTATTTTAATAATTCACAAATAATAATAATAATAATAAGTTGTAAAATAAATACAAAACAAATATTTGTAAACGGATTCCTAAAATATATAAAAAAACATAGACACAACATACAAAAGTTCAGAAGAAAAAATTTCGAAGAAAATGACAGATGTCATAAAAGACAAATAGCCTAATAACAAAATAACATGAATTACAATGAAATGAAATGCTTACAAGATATCAAGCCAGACAGAGGACTGCACAACAAATATCCAAGGACTCGTCGCACAGCTCCGCCTCACAGCTGCCAATACACTCTTCGGTAAGATCGGCAAACAGCGAGGCGTCGAGCTCAAGCTCCAGCGACGAGTATTTCTCCCCGCCGACGTCGCCAACACCTGTGCGTCGGCAGGGGAGAGGCCGGCCACCGTCCTGCTTAGGACCCCGAGGACCACTGAATAGGGCCCCCGCTGCCGGTGGTGATGTGCGCCGCATGAAATTGACTTATTCAATGAATGAAAACGTCATGAGGGCATATTATCGGACTACAGAGTTGGGAACTAACCTTACTGCGTACCGTGTTCGATTACTGTCTTTGTTTCAGGAGCTTGAACCAGCTGTCAACGTATCAGCACAACGACTCTCGAATCAGGTATGGGCTATACACCGCTGTCACCTGCTGGATGATACCGTACTTGAGAGGCTACGCTCTGACGTACGAAATAGCTTTGTTATCCCTTTTTCATCGCAAGTTGTGGGTTTGGTGACCAATCATACACCACAATTGGCACCGCAATTACATGTTGATGAAATTGTGGATAGTGAAGCTATATCTGTAAGTACCCAATACAACGAAAGGTTAAGGAGCGCCTTGGAGGGTGCGATTCTGGAATACCGGTTTGTGAACTACAGTAATAGACCCCATTTATCCCGTTTGCCCATTCATAGACGAAATATAGCGCTGGTGTGTGCCTTGGATTCGTTATTGTCTGACTATTTAGACAATAGCGAAGATCTTAGTGATACACACTCTATTCTCTACTGTGCGGCTGTAGCAGCATGTCGAGTAGCTGGAGTACATTTCTTTTTGCAATTATGGACGAAGTTGTTATGACGAATAACTATCGGAAATATATTCTGAAAGACGGTACGGTGGACATCTGTCGGGCATGCCACTGTTCCGGTGAATCTAACAGGCATATTATTTCTGGATGTTCTCGTCTTGCCAACGGGGAATATTTACATAGACACCATCAAGTGGCCAGGATTGTACATCAACAACTTGCCCTTAAATACAATCTTGTGAATTCAGAGGTGCCACATTGTATTAGGATCGATCTATCATCACTGACAGAACTATTGTTGCCAATAAGCCTGATATAGTGCTGATAGACCGATTAGAGCGCCGCGCAATGATTATCGATATCGCTGTTCCTCATGACGAGAAAGAACCTCATGAAAGTTGAAAAAGAAAAACAATTAAAATATTTGGATTTATCTCACGAGGTTGTCGATATATGGGATGTCGATTCGGCGATCATTGTTCCGATTGTCATATCTGCTCATGGACTAACAGCCAAGAGCCTCGATCAACACCTTAAGAGGCTCGCGTTAGACGGCTGGATCAAGGGACTGATGCAGAAAGCAGTTCTCCTCGACACGGCTCCTGTCTTTGGAGCCCTAACCACCGGTGTCCTGGTCCCTGTACCCGATGTCGGTGGTCTACTATTTTTTATATTTTTAAATTTATATTTTGTTTTATACATATTTAAAAATGTAATTTATAAGTTTTAAGTTTAATAAAAAGAAATAATAATAGTAATAGGAGGAGGTAGTATAGTGAGGAGGTTCCTGTCTCTGGAGCCCTAACCACCGGTGTCTTGGTCCTTGTACCCGATGTCGGTGGTCTACTATTTTTTATATTTTTAAATTTACATTTTGTTTTATACATATTTAAAAATGTAATTTGTAAGTTTTAAGTGTAATAAAGAGATATAATAATAATAATATTTACTAGCCCAAAAAATCTTAATTCTTTATTCTTCTTTGTTTAACAAAACCATAATATTCTGTCTTGTACAATATACATCTGCAGCTGAACTAGGTTTAAAGCCTGTATTTCAGCACACAGCGCCTCCAATCCCGAAACTCTGATAGGTATACAATATTACTAAACTAGAATACAATACATATATATATATATTTAGTGCAGTGGGCAAGTAGTAACTTAATGCTTCTAAGTAAATATTGAAAAATTAGTCTTTCATCATATGTGTATGTGTGTGAGTACGTGTGTGTGTTGGGGTGTAATGTGTGTATATGCATGTGGGTATGAGGGCCAGTAAGTGATGGTGTATTGATGTGTGTGTTAATAGGGGTATATTCTTATGTGTGTGTAGTATTATTTGAATTTTTGTAGAAACATTTCCGGTAATTTAAATGTATTTATTTTTAATTTGGGATTATTAATATGCTTTCTGTTTCGTCATAGGGTAGTTTACTGAGCCATTGATAAATTATTTTTTTGGCTGCTGTTTTGTTTAAATGATAAATATTATTAAGCTTATTTATTTTTTATAAACATAAGGGCCTAGGAAGTAGAAAAACCTACGAATAAAATATGTCCTTGGCCTTATAATTTGTTCACACACATCATACGCTCTTCACTTCGTGGCTATTCCTTTTTTCACAATTATTACAAGTCTCATTTACAATTTTCACTATTTTCACTTAATTCTCAATTGTACTTTGCACTTATCGCACTTGTTCACTCGCAGTATGACTTTCTCTTATCTTCAATAGATGGCGCCCGCGGGTAAATTTTAGGTTAATACTAGCAACCCGCCCTGGCCACGCACGGGTAGTAGAGGCATCTTCAACAATCATCATCATATTTCAACCAGTTTACACAAAACGTTAACAAAATTATACATCTAAACCTTAATCATGGATCACTCTGTCTATTGGCGAAAACTGCATGAAAATCCGTTCAGTAGTTTTTCAGTTTATCGGACGGGGCGGGGGACTTTGTTTTATAATATGTAGTGATGATATTGGTTTGTTATCAAACCAAATTGTAAAGAAACATCTCCATATTATTCTCGAATCAACATCTAAACCGATAAGGATGAATTCGTCCCGTCTAATTTAATAGCAAGTACAATATTTATAAGATTATTTATATATAATATGTAATATCATACTGTATCTGCTTTTCAATGAGTGAATAGATAATAATACATTTATAATACATAGCTGTAGCGTGAACTATAAAGTCATAAATACGAATAATTCAATCATCTTGTAAAAAAAACTTTTATGTTCTGATATTTTGAGTTTTGAACACGATAAAAAGATATGGGCAAATTTAGATTTCCGCGAAAACTTGTAAGTACCAAAATTTACCTTAATTTGCAACTTTTTTATTTTTCGGAATTTTTCCTTTGCTAGTGCTGTAAGACCTTGCTTTTAACCAAAATTGACAATACTAGGTCAACCGGAAGTACCCCTATAGGTTTTGGATCGAAAACACATAGGGTAAGTACTTCCCATTTACCTAGAATCATGAAATTTGGTAAGAAGCAAGGTCTGACAGCACAAATGAAGGAAAAAATCCGAAAGTCGTTAATTTGTTGTTATATCACATAAAAAAAAAGTTTTTGTGATTACAAACTTATATTTTGCGGTTGGATTGTTCACTTTGTCGTACATCGCAACCGCAAAGTTAAGTTTGTCTTTCGAAAAAGACGGGCAAAAATTAATACAAGTTTGTTTGCTTACGGAACCCTCGGTGCGCGAGTCAGACTCTTATACTTAGCAGCGACATTACTGGACATGAAAAACATTTAACATTCATAGCTGCTCACATCACATATAACAGCAATTACATTTTATCATAAAATGTTTTAACTACATCTCTTCCTAATTTTCAGGAACACAGTAAAAGGGAGTAAAATTATCAACTGTGAATAAAAAATGGCAAACATCTTATTCCATGACAATCACTTTCAATTTGCCTAGTCCGCGGTCCTATGCTATGGTAATCCATAAGGTTAGACAACGCGTGAAGCCTTGCAGTAAAAAGAAAATACTCAGATGTAGGTAGGCTGAGTAGTCACCGTTCTTTTTGTACAGTTATAACGTGAAGAACATAGTTAGGATGTATTGCGTCTTTTATTAAGTTTACAACTAAATCTAAAATTTTAACTTAATTTAATTTTAAAATTGTATATTTTTTTCATGGATATCTTTATTATGGCATGAGTTATTGTAATAATTATTCCCTAATTTTAATAACATAATTTAAAAATGGTTTAGTACAAAATAATTTTCAATAAAAATATTTCTCTTCATTTTTCTATTTTTATTGCAACAAACGTTAAACCAGGTAGTTGTAAATGTATAAACTTAATTAATGAAGTTGCTGCTTTAACGGAGATATTGATCAATTTTAATTAAATGAAAATTGTATGATCGTGATTAAATTCGTGATTAAAACTTTTGTGCTTCCAAAAAATATCTATGATTTGACTCTTTTGAATGAATTTTATTACTAATTTATCTTTGTGATTATATGGTACGAGAAAAAAGTGACTTAATATGATTTTAAAAATAAATTAGCCTTAGAAAAAAAAACTACTATCTTTAAACGTTTTTTTATTTATTTTCTTTAAACGTTATAAAAATTGCCAACAGAATCTTTAAATTTCTTGTTGCTTGAAAAGCCAAAAATATTTTTGTCATTTGACACACAATTTCTCGTTTAGTACCGAAACTCGGTATGTAGATAGCTGGAGACCTAGATTAACACATAGGCTGCTTTTTTTATCCTGATATTCCTTCGGCATCGGGACTTACGCGGCTGAAACCGCGGGGCGTAGCTAGTGAAAAAATAATATCCACACATATCCATACAAATAAATAAAACTGAAGTATCTGTTTGCAATTTCAAAATAATAGGTTTTTTAAGCTCATACAGTTATTTGCACGATATCTATGAGTAAAAATTAGTTTTTTCAAGTTTTGTCTGTCTGTCTGTCTGTTTGTTTCGGTTAATCTCCGGAACGGGTGGACAGATTTCCACGGGACTTTCACAGGCCGATAGCTGGTGCAAGTGGTGTAGCAAATAAGTACACGCGAGCGAAGCCGCGCGGGAACTGCTAGTTTAAAATAAAAAAATACAAGTAACTGCCTCGTTTGTCTCGTTGCATAAGTTGACTGATATGTTTTCCCGGGTTTAACATTTATTATGTTTTTAAAAATGAAAATCTCAGTGACGGTAGTGGCAGATGGCAATAAGTTCACCTTCTGTAACGCGGAAGCAGAAATGTAACTGGCGATATATAGGTGTGTAATACAATTCTACATATCCTGCTGAGGATGTATATACAAGTCTGATTATATGTATAAAACCAGGTAGTACAATCACTTTTTTAAGTTCTGCCGGTTAGCCTTAAAATTGAGTGAAGGCCCTTTTACCCTGTAAAGGCTTTACCTCAATTTGTAACTACACGTCCTCAACAATTTTAACAGCTTTTTAGGGCCGCCACCTACATTTTAGGCTTAAAACAATTAGGTAAAAGATTTTAACTTGTTTTTCAATCAGGCTGATCTCTAGTGCGGTGGAGCATGGATAGTAGATGTTCTATAGATAGGCCTTCAATATATATTTTTGTAAGTTGAACTGCTTGCATGACGCCTTGAACATTATGTACAACTTGTACGTTGTCCGATAAAAGGTCTCATATAAAATTTTACATGTGTTTTTTTTTAATACGTTCTTGAATATCCGTTTGGCTCCTTTAGGTCGGCACTCTTTGGAAGTACCTTTTGTCCATATACCTAATCATTAAGATGACAATTCATCATTTTCTTGTTACCACAAAAGATAACCTTAAAACAAAGAACTTTTTGTTCAACAGATTCTTGTTAGTTTGGCAACGATCCCAAAAAAAGTCTGTTCACTAATTGAGAAAAATATTTTGTAAAGAAGCTTGTACGAGGCTGACCCGGTATGAAGCCATAGACATGGAGGAGACTATTTATTTCTATACACTCTTGTATACTTTGAATTCGCAGGACTACAATATATTGATATATTTGCCACCTATCAACGAACGAGGAGATTGAATCTGGCGACCAGAGGAAACAGGCTCGTGCAGCTTGAATACTCTATTATCTTTTAATTATCCAACAAATTTGTATTGCAAGATGTCAAAAAGTGAAGTGATACAATGGTATGCTTTTGGTCACCTTAATATATTCGTATAATATTTTACAGAAGATAAAGAAATCTAATAATCCAATGAAGTAGTGGAAGACGCTGTTAAAAAGTTTTTGATTCCCGTCCTCAGAACTACAGTTAAAATGAAAGAAGTGTATCGACAAAAATGGCCAATGTTAAGTAATCACTACAAACTGTGCTTAAGCGCAATATAATCACTATTTAGTTTTAGACATTGTTGACGAAATCAGAACTAAAATGTCACATAGCTCGATAGATGGTGTAACTATCGAATTAGATCGCGCTATGGTTTCGTTCACAATCGATTAATAGTAGATACAAGTGTTTAATTGTTTAGTGCGATTCTATGGGAGCAGTAATATATTATATTATTGTAAATCGACACGGTGCCCTCTTGTGGCCAAATATATGCAATAATTTACAAGTATTGTGTCTGTGTATCATTAAACTTCCCGCTCAAGGACCCTCGGGTTTTGTTCACTATAATCATTACTAAACATTGTTTGATTTTTGAATGGGAACTTCATAGGTAAGTAAGTAAATATTATAATATTATGAGGGTGGATTAAACTACATTTCAGGTTATGTGATCCATTGTGTTCTAGGGAAGGGAGAAATCTGAGGAGACCTATAAAGTGAGCTGAGGAACATAGGTAAATATCAAGTACCTAACATGGAATAGGTCCAGTTTAGTTGTACTTAATATGAACAACGGAGTAGTAGTACTACTTAATATGAACAACGGAGTCGGTCTTAAACTTGCGTATTTCTTACTGAAATGTCGCATATATCTTAACATTTAAATTGAAAAGAGTTAATTTAACTCTCTCTGTTTCTCATACTGAAAAATAAATCCCTTAATAAGCAAGGCACTTGGGTAAGGAGCAGCAGACTATTTGTTAAACATAGTATTATGATTGGTTACATTATAAACAAATTATAGGACGGTTATAAAACAAGAACATCTCACTCGACACACTATCTTCAACAAAATTACATCTAAGCTGAAATGTTAAAAGATAGCCCGTGAAGGTGTTTTACATTTCTAGATCTTTCATATTCCGTTCGGTTACATTAGTGTGAAATCTTATGTATCCTATATATCCCGTGACTATTAACAAAGCTCAGAGCCAAACATTTGATTCTTGCTGGGGTGGAGCTTAGTATTGGCTAGGAGCAACCTGTTAGGTATACTGATGACATGTTGGTGATGGCCCTAGGGGCCCATAGTTTCTAAGAAGCGGCACTGGCTTACTAACTACAGCGAGTCTCCCAATTAGTCGGATGAATCGAGGCTTCAGGGCGCTACAGTTATTTTACTGTACTGCGAGGAGAACTTCTGTCGCAAGGAGGTGGTAGAGCGGATCTGGCAGGAAATCCTCCTGGCGGAAAAGTTTCACTCGCACTCACGTGCGTACGTGTGGATGAGACGGGTTTTATCTCCCGTTAAGGGTGTGTCTGGATATGGCCAGGTTAGTAGACAAAGCCCGCTTGCCATTTATTTTAAGCAACTTTTGTAGGATGTGAGAATTGACCTATTCGTGTCCTATTATATTAGTAGTTGCTCAGTTCTAACTATCCTTAATAGTACAACAAGATACTGTATGTAAATATACATTTAAAAAATATTATTTTCTAAACATTAATGGGTAAACACCCACTAATGTTTAGAAAATAATGTTTTTGTGGTTAATTGTAAACAAAACATGGTTGAAAAGTTATATTTAAATTACAGATATTATTTGAAGTAGTATTGTAGAAATGTATTTATCAAAAGTTTTGTTTGAATTGCAGATATTATTTGAAGTAACATTGTAGAAATTCAATTATCAAGTTTGTTTAACAAAGTAAATTTACCTTTAATAGAAACTTGCGTAAGTTATTCCTTAAATTCTCATGGATAATGAAATAAACATAACTAATTAATGAACTTGATTCAAGTATTCAAATTAGCTTCTGGTGAAGTAGTTTTCCAAACTGAAGTCCACATAGTCACACACATTTCGGACACCTAGATCTATAGGGAGTTAACTCAAAAAAGCACCTTTTTCAGAAAAGGTGGCAAACTAACTTTAGGAATTTAAAACGTAGGAGTTTTGGCTTTTTATATGCAGCTAGAAGAAAGATATTGAAGGAATCTTGTGTTTTAATCATGTTTTGTGGCTGAAAAAAAAATACTATATATTTTTAGTTATTTTCCTATTGCCTACGGAAAACTAACTTTAGGAGTTTTAACTGCAGGATTTGATAGCGTTTTATATGCAGCTAGAAGAAAGATATTGTAAGAATCTTGTGTTTTAATCATGTTTTGGGGCTCAAAATAGGATTTTTGTAGTTATTTTCCTATTGCCTTACAATGTATTGTGTATTTGTTTTATTTTTTGAGTTGAGCACGTGTTGGTGAATTGAGCGTCTAGCGTCGAGTAGTGGTGATATTTTGAAATCACGTTTACTGGTCGGTAGGTATTGAGATAAGTAATTCGGTGGTGTGCATAACTTTAAAATTAAAAATTTTGAGTTAGCTCTCTTTAGATCTAGGTGTGCAATTTGTAAGTCGTTTATTTACAACAACCTTTTTTATCTGTCGTGTGGAAATTTAAATTACCTAATTTTGTTTCAGTTGCATTCATTTATCGGTATAGTTATGCTTTATTTATTTCCGCTGAAACTCTTCCAGCTTAGTTTAATCTAAACATAAGAGTTAATTTCAACAAACTCGTAAAGTAATGAACTAAGGTTTTTGGCAATCTCTTAACCGATTTTATTTTGAGACCGATAAGGTTAACGTAATCGCTATTCCTAAGTAAGGTGAACCTTTTAGTACGAGTGTTGCGTTCTTCAGCATATACCCTTTTTGCTGAAGGTGAGAAAATAAAAGAGAGTATATTGTAATTGAAGTGAAAACTTCTTTAGGCACGTTTTGCGCACGCACTTTTGCTATGGGGAAAAAGCACTGAACTCGCACCGTCACGCTAATAATACATATATAGATCCACTAGAGGGCGCTAATCTAAACATTGAGTTCTCTCAGCTCCTTATTAATTGATCTTTAAAAATATAATTAGTTCAATAAAGTACTTATTGTGTGCGCAATTCATATGGTAAAATAAACAAACACATAATTGTTATTAAGGTAAAAATGTATAACGCCTATAGTGCTCAATAGCAAAAACCTTTATTCAAAATTTCGTCCAAACGTACTTCAGTTTGATGGATATAACTAGTAGATGGCATCACTTTCTTCAAAAATGAACACTTCTCGGATCGGCAACTCACAAAAACTCGTTAACAATTTTTGAAGTGAAAACTTCTTTGGGCATGTTGGGCACTTTTGGTATGGGGAAAAAGCAGTGCAAAGCGTGATCGTCACGCTCAGATGACAGATGTGTCAGTTATGTTTTCACTTCTGACGTGCCGTCCTACGACTGACAGTTTTTTTTTATGTTATTATTATAATGTGTTCGCAAAGGAAAAATGTATTATGGAATTTGGAGAATACGTGTAGTAGTAGTGTTAGTCATATGTGCAAAATGTACGAAAATTATATCTAAAATCACTACCAATCCTTTTGTAGATATACTCGTAGTATCTATTCTAACATCAATATTGTCCTAAGGGGCAATCAAACTCACAATACTCGTCATAGTGACAGTTGACTCATTTTAGTATAAATCTTGCTATTTCTTAATAGTACACATTTTCTATTCAACGCGTAAATTGCAAATGTGTAAAACCTTGGAGCCTTTAGGAGCCTTGTTGAACCACTTTATACTCGTTAATGCGATAATGTTATTAGTTAATGGTTAAGTTACATCAGTCTTATTAAACTTAATATTGCTGTGGTGTTTTTGAACAAATTTATGAAAAGTTTTGAAAATAGATAAATAAGTACTTAACAATGCAATGCGGCGTAAATGCGGAGGAAGCGATAAGTAAAGTAATATCCTGTGACATTGACATAATTTTGTTATTCGGTTATTAGAATTGGGACTTTGTATTCTTACTTTATAATCAAGTGATATTTTAAGTACCTGGGACACTGGGTCACCAATGATCTGTCCGACGACATGGACTTACAAAGGGAATGCAGGGTGTTGTCAGTGAGATGTAACATGTTAGCTCGTAGGTTCGCGCGATGTACAGAACACGTAAAAGTAACGTTGTTTACGTGTGTGAACTGCCAGTCACTATACACGTGCGCCCTATGGGTCAATTACACTCAACGCTCGTACAATACTCTGCGTATCCAATACAATAACGCCTTCCGGGTAATGCTGGGGCTACCGCGCTTTTGCAGCGCAACGGAGATGTTTGCGGCGAGAACTGTGCTTGACATTCATGCGATAATTCGATCTCGAATAGCATCCCTGATACGTCGAGAGCGCGATGGCTCCAACACCCTGGTAACTACTGTTGCGGACAGGACGGATAGTCCTATTATGTGGCATTGGATGATGGCATTTAAATATATTAAGTACGGCTGGCTGTATCTGCCAGCCCAAATCCTCTTAAAGGTAATAGGCAGACGATTTCAAGTTATTGAATTATGTGAATTTGTGATGATGAAAACGCACTGAAATCATCGTCAAACATTTCGACACCACGTTTATTCCTAAAAGCAATTTTTCAGCCACTTTAAATACGCTAACCGAGACAGTAAGGTAAGTGTTCCAGATATTTATGTGTACAAGAGCTTGAAATGCCACAATCCTCGAAAGTAGTTTATTAACGGGTGCAAAATTCATATTTCTGGCCACAATCCAAGCGGTCAAAGCCATTCTCCGTCGACAACGAAATGGTTTATTAATTTTTTTGTGACATTTTAGATGACAGTTAATTAAAATGTTTCACAAAAAGACCTTACGTTGCCTCTTCAGAACAAAAAGCATTCCTATTCTTAAATTTTACTGTCAGCTTCATTCAGTAAGGCTTTTAGAAATTTATATTGGCGAGTAAAAAATACCCTGTGTAAATTGTTTGTTAAGCATTCCGTAGAAGGTTGTGTTTACAAAACACCGACACTTTTTTATTTTCTTTTTATTCAAAGTAATATTACGACTTTGCTTTGTACGAAAAGTATATCTAGAGCACCATTAAGTTAAAACATCAGAATTAATTCTTCAAAAAGGAGGTTATTTACAAGGCTTTCGAGAATTTATTAAACTGCTTTGTTAAGCAGTGTGGCATATATATATATATACAAATGTTTATTCAACGGCTTAAGAAGTTCAGACTACATCTTATGATATTGTAGGGGTTGGCAGATACTCAATCTAAAAACAACATTCCTGTTATTTTCAGATTGAGTATGATATTATTACCCCCTGGTAATAATATATTATTATTATTATATTAGAATTATAAATGAAGTTTTTGCAAGCAACTCGGTACTTACTTAAAGCAAAAACTGTTTATTCAGTTAGGTTAGAAAGTAATACTTATGAATGTCAAAACTTGTCCTTGTACTGAAAAAAAGTATAACAAATAAATTAACCTGTCCGCAGTAATTTATTTCCATAACTTCCTTAAGCCTAAAAGTTTTTATTGTTTGAGGAATTTACAAAGATAAATATTTGTTAAAGAATGCTTACTGCTATCTACCCGGAGTAATCCTGATTTTGATTAGAAATGGCTGTTGTTGCTTGACAAAGCAGTGAGATTTGTATTGTATCTGTTTACGTTTTAACTTTTAAAGCTTCAGTGAACATTGTAAACAGAATGAGTTAAAGATCATAAAAACCATACGCAATAATACTGCTCTTATAATTATAAATATAACATGACATCAAGAATCTTTAACGAACTACCATCTGATTTATACCTCACTCAAAATGTAAATGAAAATTATTCTACTCCAAAAAGCATACCTACTACAGTGTAAAGACCGTGTGTATCTGGAAGTGTGTGTAATTTCATTGTGATAGTTAGTTCGTATTATGTAACTGTAATAATGTTGTAATTCAACGTTGTGTAATTCTAATTATTATATTTGTTAGTTTAGATAATGTATTTATTTATAATTATTAATTGTGATAGACATATACCTTTGTAATGTTATATAAACCGATAAAATTTAGACATATTCGCATGTCTTGATGTAGAATGTGGCTGCCCATTATTATAAGTCTGTAACACATGTAAATGATTATGATTATGACATAGCGATAATATTTATAAGATACAATACGTTTTTGGTTACCCGACGTTTCGTTGTCGTCAGCAACTACACCCTCGACAGTATTCAAAGGACGTCATAAGTATAGTGTGTCGAAGTACCGACAGTACGAATAAAAATAAAAAATAGTGAAGACTCGAAGTTCAAGTGCGACGTCGGGTAACCAAAAAGGTATTGTAACTTATAAATATTATCGCGATAAAGTCCCAAGTTACACATCTAAAAAGTATTAAAGTCGCCAAAGTTTAAAAGCAATTATGATTATGATAATCGAAATAGTTATTGGCTTAGGTTTCGTGACTAAGTTAAGTTTGTTCAAATATTTCCTAATTAACTATTTAGTTCATTGCGCATCATTTTGTCCTTTTCTAGGATTTAAAAGCGATCTGAAACGTTTTACCAACAGTCGATTGGTCCATGAACCGTTGGTCAACATTATCTTTAAACCATAAACTTTTCGTCCAATGGACTTTTCATCCACGAACATTTCGCCAGCATTACTCTACGTCGATGCACTATTTATAGTCATTGGTTTAGGTTAGGTTAGAACTGTGACCACAACGCACGAGCCGAGTGAGCGAAGCGAGCGTGCCGCGGCAGCGGCCGGCTAAGTGGCAGAACCGAATCGGTCCTATATAACCTAAACCAATGATAATAGTGAATCGATGTAGAGTAATGCTGGCGAAACGTTCGTGGATGAAAAGTCCATTGGACGAAAAGTTTATGGTTTAAAGATAATGTTGACCAACGGTTCATGGACCAATCGACTGTTGGTAAACCGTTACAGACTCATTTAAAAGGGTGTATTAAGTTATTATGATATTAAGACTTTTGAGTTATTTCCATCCCGATTTTAGCCCTGAGGATCATAAAGTTTAGAAAGACTGGCAAGACTTTCGGATACCTGAAATAGTTTCTACTAAAAAAACTATTATCAGCCCTTATAATACACAAGTACAATAAAAATGTACTTTTTAGGTTTCTCAATTGTTAAGTCTTAAAATACTAAATTCAAAAATACGGTAAAGTAGCAAACTATTTACATGTAAAAAGTTCGTCCGTATTCGTATCTCATTATATTAAATTGCGCAAAGATATTCTTAAACCTACTTTGGGTATATTTGTCTCATTATTTTAAAATTTATGAACGTTTTACTAGTTGGACTTTTTAAGATGTAGTTATTTCTCAACGTATATGTTTTGAGACTTGGACACAGATAAACAATTGTGATTTGACTTTGAGATGTACAAGTTTTACAATCGTATGCTCTTTTGCAATTTGAAAGTTTTGCGGATTAATCTTCTCAATCTGTAAAATTGGTTTCTCTTTTTAAATTATATCAAAAGGAATTTTTATGTCATTGTTTGTTTTCCTTTATGTTAAACGTTCAACTATTGTAGCAAGGAACAAATAGAAAATATAAGAGTTCCACGTTGTTACATGTAACAAACAAGTTTTATTTTCTACAGTGACTGGCTTTTCTACAACTAGGATGGAATAAATTTTACAAGATTTCGGAGTTTGTACAGAGTTTAAAGTCTTTCTAGCTATTCCTTACTTTTACACCTTTGTTTTAAAGATTTGAATATTTTTGTTTTGACCTGTCCTTCTAAGCCTTCAGATCTTTTATAATGTATCCCACTGACTAGGTTACTAATATCGATTAGGTCGTAGTCCAGCTCTCTGCGAGTTTTTATTACGATGTTTTTCTTTACCGTTAAATAAATTAATTTTAAATCCGTACACACATAAATTGTAAAAGTCAGAGGCAATGAGAATCAAATATTGTTATTAAACTAATAAATAAATAAATGAAACTAATAAAAATACATTACATGGCACTCGGTCAATTTAATGCTTAAAATATAAAATATAACATGACATCAGTCGTTCAAAGCAAATTTTATTAAATTAAAGAGAACAAACATTTCATAATGTGCCATAACAAAATGTAAAAATAATTTGAATGTATATATTTTAATCCAGACAGACAGTGAAAAGAAACAGTTTCTTGAATTAAATATGTATATATTCCTAAATTACGTCTGTCCTCAAGCATTGTACACAAACCGTGGTTCAATAAGTGAAAGCTCCTTTGCGTTTAATTTTAGACGCAGGTGAGCTTGGTATGCAAAACGGCGACTTTAATGGAATGGTAAACGTTTTCGCCCCTACAGGAGGACTCTTTAAGCAGAAAATTGTTAGAGTTTACCTTCATGAAGTGCGGTCACGTCTGCGGCCATAGTTAAGAAATTAAGTTAATAGAAATATATTTATTTCATTTATCCGGATGCAATTTCTGTTTCTAATGTTACAAGTGCATGGCTTTTCGTTTGAATGTTTTGATTTTAACGATGTTTGCCATTTATATCCATAAATTGATTAAGGTGTAACCGCCTTATTGAACATCAGAGCGAAATCACGAAAAATAATCCTTTTTGGTAACTCGTGCAATGATGGAGACAACGACATTGCCTTTTTAAAACTATGTATTATTTTAGTTGAGAATATATACATGTAATAAAAAGAAAATCAATATTGATGTTTTTCTCGAATAACTAAACTCAAGCCCTGGCTGGCGATGCGTCACTAATTCTATTGCAAACTCAAGAAGTTCTGGCGATCCTAATAAAAAATCTGAAAAAAAGGAGTACTGTCTAATCTCAGTTATCTGTAAGGCGAAAGTTCTACTCATAGGTGCAATAGGAGTGGATTTTGTTCCAAAACAACCTATTACGTTTGTGATGATTTAATTTATCCTAAAATTAATGAAACTTATGCAGACTAATTCAGATTTACGGAAATATTTTCTTAATCTTCTTATTAGTATATATATCTTATTGTACTAATGCATACACACCCATAATATCATTAAGGATAAGTGAGGATACATTTAAACCACATCTTCGTGTTTATTTAAGGTCACAGATAAAACATTAGTCAACTCCCACGGGTGTCAAACGATTTGTGAACTGAAGAAATAATGTATTACTATTATATAGAATTGTTTTCTGTAGCATTTCGTGACAATCTCCTTACCTCAGCTTTTCGACGTATAGGTCAACGAATCTTAGATAGGGACCTAATTGTTTTATCCTCAAATATTAAATAATGTTCGTTGTTTTTCGTTGTGCCCCTATAGGAACGTTATTTACTTAAACATGTATTTGTAGTTTTTTTAACTTACAAGACAAGAGTTAAGGCCAGTATTATTTTATTTATTTATTTAAATCTCTTTCTTATACACAATTTGAGGAAAATGTAAAATGGACATGTTATGTTTATACAGGCATGACAATTGACGGTCTTATCAATCACGGTGATTTCTTCCAGGCAACTTTTATACGATAAGATTAGATTTTTTAAACAAAATACTGTATTTACATACATACCCTATACTACTACATACATATATAAACAATACATTCACATGATACATACATACATATATATATATATAAACGCATAAATAAAGTAAATCAGCATTTATAATGACAAGTAGTAGTATTTCATTTTCTTTTCAAAAATGTGCAAGCTTTTGGCTCGTCTGATTGTCAAAGGTAAATTATTCTACAGTCGAACTGCTTGCACCGAAAAGAACTTATCGGTGAATTGTGTAGAAAGTCTGGTCATTTTTGCTTCAAATTCTCCCATCTGATCTCAGGTTCTTGCAATGTGTATTGTGTAAGAAGTCGAAACATTCTTTAAGATAAGACGGAGCATGTTGATGAAACAGAGTACTGTACAAAAGAGAAAGAATATGAACATTCCGGCGAAGGTGTATAGGTAGTACTTTGAGCTTAGAACGATACTCTGAGATATGAGCATATTAACGTAATCCAAATATGAATCTTAGTAGACGTTTTGGAACCGCTCAAGTTTGTTAATTTGGTCTACGGTGGTCTAAATAGCTGACATCACCACATTCAAGGATAGGAAGAAGAAGAGGTTGTGCTAGGGCAATTTTGATTTTGGCTCGAGGCGCTGGGTTTACGGGTGGCCCTGGATAAGACGGAGGCCCTTTTATTTCATGGGCCCCGTCGTGGTCCACCCCCTGGCGCCTCCATCGAGGTTAACTCGGTCCTCGTACCAGTTCGGGCCCACATAAAGTATCTGGGCCTGATCCTTGATGGAAGGTGGCGCTTCGACGAGCACTTCCAGCAGCTTGCACCCAGGCTGGTCGGCGCTGCGTCCGCCCTTGGGCGACTCTTACCCAATTTGGGTGGACCCAGCGTCGCGACGAGGCGGCTCTATACGGGGGTTGTCCGGTCAATGGCACTCTACGGTGCACCGGTGTGGGCGGAGGCTCTGACCGCCCAGAATAGGGCGCGCCTCTGGCGCCCTCAGAGGCTTATGACGGTTAGAGCCATACGCGGATACCGCACCGTATCGACGGAGGCGGCGTGCGCGTTGGCTGGGACTCCCCCGTGGGATTTGGAGGCGGAAGTGCTCGCCGAAGTATATCGGCGAACGGCTGAGTTCCGGGCGGGAAGCGGCAGTCGGCCCCGCTCGAAGAGGTACGCGAATGGCGTGAGGCCGCTCGCCGAGCCACAATGGCTCGTTGGTCGTCCCGGCTGGAGGCTCCACGTGTTGGTTTTGCCGCCGTGGAGGCGCTCCAGCCGGTCATCATCGAGTGGGCAGGGCGGCAGCACGGGACCCTTTCCTTCCGACTGACGCAGGTTCTTTCCGGGCACGGCTGCTTCGGGAAGTACCTGCACTCGGTCGCTAGGAGGGAATTGAGTCCTGCCTGTCACCACTGCGACTGCAGTGAGGACTCGGCTCAGCACACGCTGGCAGTCTGCTCTGCTTGGGCAACGCAGCGCCGGGCCCTCACTGCAGTCATCAGAGAGGATCTCTCGCTACCGGCCGTCATACGCTCCATGGCCGGTAGCGACAGGAATTTTGCCGCGGTCGCGACCTTCTGTGAGGAAGTCATCTCACAGAAGGAGGCGGCGGAAAGGGTCCTGGAGGATGACCTCCACTCGGACTTAATTCGCCGCCGGCGAACCGGGCGGCGGAGGCGCGCTTACCAGCGCCTCATGCCGCCCTGAGTGTGGCGGGTGGAAGGGGCGGGTTTTCAGGCAATTTTGGTATTTATAGGAAAAAGAGAAAGACCCCGCTGATGTAATAAAAATACGGCTTGTCCGGGCCCCGAGACAAACACCTGTCCATATAAATCCCTAAGTTTTTAACTGCATCACTGTATGGAATTATTGAACTATCACAATAAATAGCTGGCATTTGATGACATTATTTTGCTATCCAGCCTAGGAATACTACAATAACATGAGTTTTTAAGGATTCACACTAAACCCATAATCTCTGCTCAAGGTACATATTTGCAGAAATCCTTATTACTTTCACCAGTAGAAAAAGAAATGCATTCACTGAGAAATATGTGTATTGTAATATTGACTGATAGAGTGGGAAATGATGAGATAAGAAAACGGTGTGGGTTGAAACAAGATGTGGTGACAAGAATTGAGGAAGGAACGCTGTCATGTTTTAGCCAGGTTGAAACGATGAGTGAAAAGCGAATGTCTAAAGGAATTTAGAAGGCTCCTGTGAGTGGGTGAGTTGGTGTGGCTAGGTTCCAAAAGACTTAATTGTTCAGATCTGTAGTAAACTTAAGAAGAGTCAAGTAAAAAGAACCAGTAACCTGCAAGCGTGTATGAAAGGTCTAAATAATAATAAATAATGTGGAAAACGCACAAGCTGTATGTCTGGATCGTTGAAAAACGGCGCTCAATCGTCTCTGACTAACTCGGACGGGAATAAGGTGTGAGAACATGTATGTACATATTATTATATGCAAGCAGGAACTTTTCGTGTGAATGATGAAAAGATGGTCAGTACCAATGTCTTTAGGCCTTTTTTATTAGACAGTATTTTGGTCACAAAGCATTAAACGAAATTAGTTTTAATGATATGGATATTGAATAAAAAAAATCGCATGTCAATCAAATCAGTATTTTTTTTATTCAAATGACTATTGTATACAACTATTTACATAACCGCCTTCACAAACATTGTTCTATAGGTTGTTCTCGATCGATTACTACCAAAAACGTAATTGTGCAGAGTCACAACCATCATTCATTCATCATAATTTGCTCTACCGACTGCACTAATTATAGAATAGCAATATAGCAGTTAAATTAAAGCACTTGCGTAAAATCTTCAGATACATCAACAGAAACTGCATCTTTAAACAATCGTCAACATTGCGATTTGAAATCGCACTATATTATTTACACACTATATTATACAATATTTTAAAAATAAAAAAATAACGTAACTCCTTTGATGAATTTAAATACAGGATTTCGTTATTTTAAAGATTCTGTAGCAAAAGGGCAAAAAAGTTTTTTAGCTGTGAAACAACAATAAATAATTAATGTTTTAAGTACGGGAATTAATAATAATAACTTGACACATCTCACACACAGCCGTCTGATCCCAAACTAGACAGAGCCTTTTAAACATACTTTTATTTCTAAATACATGCATATTATAGATAAATTACACCCAGGCACAGGACAAAATAATGATCATGCTCATCACACAATTATTTGTCCTAGGTGGGAATCGAACCCACGACCTCTGCTCAGCAGTCAGGATCACTTACCACTAGACTAACAGGCCCGTCAAGTTTTATTCTATATTATCTAAAAACCTTAAAGTAAAAAGGATTTTAGTTCAAAGCAAGGAAATAAAATTATTATGACAATATTCATTGAAGAACACAAAGAAAGCACTTGATGTGCTTACTTTGTTGCTTAGAACAATTTGTAAAGATAAATCGAAATAAGAAATTGCTAACAAAAGCTCTGTTATATCGCACAGATTAATAATGATAGACGAACACAGCCAGTGTTACTTTTGTCCATTAATCTCCAAACCCAAAGTATGATGAATTGATTGATTCTGTCTTCTCCACCGGATAAACAACATCCGACCACGAAATGTTCTGATTAGTAGGGAACAGTACCGACGGGATAACGACCAGTTCTCTTTGAGCCGTGAAGGTTGTTTGTGTTCATAAACTTTTGTTTACTATGTAGTAGCGTGAGAGATCTTTAAAAGCTGGGTACTCTCCGCCACTGATGTTAGGTTTGGTAGCTGCGGTTTTAGCGTTTATCCGTTCATTAATCCCAGTAGGTGTGTTTAGAGATAAAATATATTTTTTTCAATTTATTACCGGGTTTTGTATGAATATATAAGTCCATTTTTGTGTGGGTTATAAATATTCGTATGTATTTTTCCAGAAGGGTAAAAATGTTTTTTTATTGTTTCGCGTAAAGCTGTACTTTACATTGTTTGAGCTCAGCATTTATCAGAATATATTGCTTCATCGGCAGTGATAGACTTCAATAATGATAGGTGTTATTTAAGTCAATGTTTAACTTACAAACTTAGTAAACTGTATACTAAGTTTATGGTTTAACTGAAATACATGTTTGGGTCTTTAGATGAAGTGAAAATTATAAATCTAATAGGAGCGCCCCGCGGTTTCACCCACGTAAGTCCCGATCTCGTGGGAATATCGGGATAAAAAGTAGCCTACATGTTAATCTAGGTCTCCAGCTATCTATACATACCAAGTTTCATCGCAATCGCATTAGTAGTTTTGGCGTGAAGGAGTAACAAACAAATATCCATCCATCCATCCATCCAAACTTTCACATTTATAATATTAGTGGGATGAGTTCAGCCAAACTTACTAATGTAAAGCTTTAGTTGTTTAAGTCTCTTCAACACAACATACACTTCCTCCTCCTCAAAGTCCTCAAGTCAACCCGTATATTTGTTACTAGTTGAGTGTTACTAGGAGTCGCGGGACTTCTTTCGCGTCCATGTTGGAACAACAATATGTCGCTTATAATAGGAGTAGCACCTCTTCCTGAAAGGGGAGATTCCTCTCGGCAGGATTTTTTACAATGTATTGGCGGTGAAACAACCTGGAGCGTACAAAACAATATTGTTATGATTGTTTATACGCGAAATAACGACATAAGTGTGAAAAGCACCCATTATTTTTTGAATGGAATTTCATCTCATCGGGCTACAGGTGAGGCCGTAAATCAGACTTAAACCCACGAAAACCACATGATGTGCTTCATAGCGCCTGTAAGGAGTGGACCGTCGGTACTGCGACATTGTGCCTTCAATGGCCAAGCGCCAGCCCGCGGGTGGCAGCGGGCATCGTCTACTAACTGAGCGATATCCAGGCATACCCTTTACGGGAGATTCTGCTGCGGGTGAAGGACATAAAACCCGTCTCATACACCCGCGGCTACTGTTAGGTTACACACGTAAGCGCGAGTGAAAAACAACTGCGGCGACCTAACACCTCAATTCGTCCGACTAATTGGGAGACTTGCTGTAGTAAGTCAATGCCGCTTCCTAACAAATTAATGTTTGGCTCTGAGCTTTAGCTTACAGTTTTATTATAAGTACTAACAGTTTACGCGCGGCTTCGCTCGCGTGTACATAGCATCAGCTATCTGCCAGTGAAAGCCCAGTTTAAATCGGTAAACCCGTTCCGGAGATTAGCTGGAACAAACAGACAGACAGACAAAATTTTTAAAAATGATTTTTAGGCGTAGATATCATGCAAATAACTGTATGAGCTTAAAAAAAAACTATTAATTTGACATTACAGACCCTTCAAGTTTATTTATTTGTATTGATGTATTGATGATATACAGTAGATATTTTTTATGTGCGACCATGCATAACATTTTACAGGGTAGTTCAATTCTTTTTTTATTGGATAGGGCATACTTTTAATAACGAATTTCAATTAAAAACTTCATCCCTATGGGTAGAAAAATAGGGGACGTATGATTCACCCATTGACTTTACACCTGTGAACCGTTTTTGTTTAAACTTAGCACACTTATGTAGTTTTAACGAAACAACAACATGACAGAGGCCTGTCGTTGATTAGATGATGGATACGGAATCCAGTCGAGGGAACTTCTCAACGGTTTGCAGCATCTATTTAGTGTTTGTTCCTATTAATTAATCTGGATGGGAACTTTAAACCTATTAAAAGATTGTTGAATATCTGTTGTTTAAATATTTATAACAAATAACAATGAAAAGGTAAAGTAATTAAGTAAGTTAGGTTACTAAGAATTTTAAATAAGCAACTATCAATTATAATTATATTTTAGCCACAAAAAATTAAAAAATAAAAACTTTTTAACAAAAAATTAAACTATTGAAATTCAAAATCACTTCGGCAAATAGATGGGTGGCGTCGGCGCTGCTGTCACTTTAATTTACGTATTAATTAATTAGCTTGTTTCTATGTCCGGTGCCGACTTATAATTATTTAGGTATTTACATTAGTGTAGGCGTTTAGTTAGACAAGTTTATTTTTCGCTTTTCAGTTCCTTACTTCTTTAGTCGGTTTATTTTTTTGCTTTTTGCAAGAATCAAAATAGATTTAACAGGAATGACTGTTTATTTACAAAAGTGTTTCTTGAAATCTTTCTTAATTAAATATTTTGTTGGATTTTTCAAATGTTTAATACATTTAAATAAGCAACTATCAATTATAATTATATTTTAGCCACAAAAAATTAAAAAATTAATTAAATATTTCCAAACATTACAGAGAAGATTTTCTTTATTATTGGTCACTCAAAATAGATACTAACATTTAAACTTTCTCGTTCCACGATATATATTTATACGCGTTTAATAGGTATTACATACCTTTGAATTGCCTGACGATTCGACTAGGTTGGACTGATCGTGGTCACAAGCTGACTGGTTGAGTGGTGCACGCCTCGTCGAGAGCTCATTGAGAGCAATAGGTTCTTCATCCATTCCATTTTCGAAATACTAGATATCGTCGTTTCGGGATGTACCGTCAGATACACTAACAGTGTCCCTATTCTGTAAATAATACTCGTACCTATGGCATGTCATTCCTATCATCGCGTTAATTCGGGTATAAATAATAATATAACTCAAAATAGATGATGTAAAGCGTAGAAAGTGGAAACTGCTAGTGTAGAAATATAAATCGTATTTCCTAAATTACTGTAAAGAACTCTCACGTCTTATATCAGAATTCCTTTGGGGGCTGTATACTCGGTAAGAAAAGCGGCTGATTCTTGTACAATCTGAGCGATACACGAACGTTTTGATTTTCAGTATTTTTATTTTCCTTTCTGTCGTTCGAAAGCTAGAGCTCGGGGCATAAACTCGGCAGATTGTCCCTAGCATGATGCGTCATCGTCAAAAGGTGAAAATAGATTTTGCTTGCAACCTTGTTTCGTTTTTATGAGATTTTATTTACTTTACACGGTTTGTATGTTACGATATTTTAGCGTGTTCATTGCAACGTTGAAAATATTGGTCAAAGTCTTATTTTGTTTTAAATTGCATTTTAATCTGTTCTCTATCTAGTTTTCACTTTAAAGGATATACAATAAACATACTAAGTTAGTGCAGTGATTCTGTTCAATTTACTATGTGTAAAATTTTAGAGTTTAGATTTGTACAAAATATACAGATTACTAATAAGAAAACTGATAAAGTGGATGCTCTACTTATCCTTGCAGGTAAAAAGAGGTTTTTGCTTTCAACGAATTCTTAAAAGTTAATACAAAACAAAAACCTAATAAATTTTCTTACAAACAACAAAGCACTTATTATAAATGATTAAGTTTGGATATCTTGTCACGCGTACTTAAATACAAGCTTCCAAATTCACAAAGTAAATCCAGACATGGACCAGTCTAAAATACTGAAATGGTGTTAATTAATTTAATATCCACCAAGACGAATTAAACTTCATAAATTATTCATATAATATTTCATTTACTGAGATAATATTTCAATGCTCTTAAAACAACTTTATAACATTCTTAAAATTACGAGCAAGTACGTTGTATATGCTTTTATATGTGCAAATGATACACCCTCTGTTTGTAAGTACTTTTGTTGTAAGATGTTTGTCTTTTGTCCCTAAGTTATATTAAAAAAACTTAGAAAATAAAATTAAGTGTCTGTAAAGAATAATCCGAAATCTTACATACTATTAACAAACGGAAGATCCATGATCGGTCATGAAACTTCTCGACGTGTTTGTGATCGATAAGAATCTTTTTTTTAAAGGTATTTTACCCGATTACTCGATGATGGCTGGATCAATTTGGAAGACTCTTTCTTGGTTTGAAACGGTTTAATTTGTGATTGGTCGAATTGTCATCAGGTCAGGATCTGATGATGAGATCTTGAAGAAATCGAGATATCCTTTTTTTATTACATAAATTAATTAAAAAGAAAAACCTACTTAAACTTAACTGAAAGGGACGAATAATACTGTTTATTTAAATGTACCATGATTTAGGCGCATTGAAGTCGGTAATATATTTTTTTTAAAGTTAATTTTAAGATACACAATCTTACATACCGAAAATGAAAGTTAATGTATATTATTATTACTCATACATTTTATACCCGAGGGATAATTAATTAAGGTCTACTTCTAAATCGTTTAATGCTAGTAGGTTGGCTCATAAAGGTATTTTATAAGCCTGGTTTAAATTCAAACGGTAATAATTTGATACAACGTACATATGTAAAGTTATAGAATGCTGTTTAATTTTCTTCGTTAATGAAATTTTTAGTTTAAGTTCATTTTGTTAAATAAGTAATGATCTTATATATTCCTTGGTTTATCACTACATATTATAAAACAAAGTCCCCTGCCGCGACTGTCTGTCTGTTTGTTCGCGATAAACTGAAAAACTACTGAACAGATTTTCATGCAGTTTTCACTAATAGACAGAGTGATGCATGAGGAAAGTTTAGGTGTATAATTTGTTACGATTTTGTGTAAATTGATTGAAATATGTTGATGATTGTTGTAGATGTCTCTGCTACCCATGCGAAGCTAGGGCGGGTATAAGTACAAGAAGTTTATTGTTCTCATTTGAATATTACAGTTTTCGGTTTTGAGTGTGTACATGTATCCAGTTTTGACGTAGCCCAAGGCTTGAGCCTAAACCGACAGTAACGTTTGACGTTATCTCCGGTGAGGTGATCAACTAGAGGTTTCTACACGATAAAAAAAAATAAAAGGTAATTTTTCAAACACTTTATCTAATTTTTTTTTCGTCTTGCCATATTCTTAAACAGTTCAATGTTTCTATTCCTTTTTTTTCTATTAAATAGAATTCGATATTAGAATCAATATGGAAATCACTTTCTTTTTTTTTTAGCACCGGAGAAATGCTGCTAGTTGGAATATTAGTTTTTGTAAGAAGGACTCCCGCTTTAATAACTTAGGTAAACACCTGGGTCAGTATTTAATTTCATCCTCTCCCATCAAGTTTGTCCTCAAGTATGAGGCATATGATATAAATCGAACATTGTTGAACAATCTAGTCTGGATGCCTGACATTGCAGATGAAGGCTGAACTAACGCGGCTCAGGTCGCATACATGATTTTTTCACGCTGTCGGTCACAAACTGGTGTTATATAACAGATTAGTACATAAGTAACACCATTTATTGTTTAAAAGATTGTGTTTAAATCGATCGAATATAGGTACGTTAGTGCGTAATAGCGCTTCGTCTTCAAATACCAGTTCCGTCAGTTGTTGCAAAGACGTTGAGGATATTTTAAGTTATCTAGCTAGTTGCTCTAAATATATTGTATACCGAGTTAATAGGTTGTGGTGGAACCACTAACGAGCGGTTCTGTCCAATTTTGCGAGTGAAGCGAGGATTGGTATCTTACCAACTATAAATCAGTATGACTGCTTATGACTGTACAGAGAGTACAGGCAATATGACACCCCCGACCTTTCCTTTGATAAATTATGCATATGTCACGGCTCTTGCTTTCATATCATCGTTGTAGTGAGTGCTAAATAACCAACGCTATGCTCTCTGACACTCGCTAAAGGAAATTTACATAGAAGTGGAAATGGGAATATGTTTATACTTCAATAAGTTCCTTTGAAGAAATGTTTTACATTGTTTTCGTAAGCGTATATGTTTATATAATGTACGTGCAGGTATATGTGAACAAAACAAGTCCCAGTAGGAAATAAACATGTAATCGTTTTTATTTGTAAAATAAATAATTTAGTGTGACAACGAATATTATTGTATGAATCTGTAATTTATGTTCTCATGTAAGTGATGTAATAATATGCCTTTATTAGAATAAATTCTTTAAACCATAAACCACAATAAGTATTTCTCAAGAATCTAAAAGCAACTCATAACATAAATAAACACAGTAATATACGTTTGGGAATTATTACTACTATATAAACACTTACACAATCCCACAGCCGATACATTCTTGTAGTAGGTACACTTTAGGAAAATACTCTCACACCTCTAGATTCGAAATTTAACATGGTAACTTAAATTCATGTCCATACGTGTTATCTATCATTAAAATATTTGTAGTTAGTTATCAATTCAAGTCAATTGTTAAATCGCATAATAAAAGTGGCAGTGTGACAGCCATGTGACAGCACTGAGAGCACCTTACCTCGAAAACAGTGCTCACGGTACAAAAACTGCGACATTTATGACGTCATATATGATTTCATATATTTCCCTACGATACTGCGGTAGTATACTGTCAGTCTATAACGGAACGAATTTTTCTCCAGTAAGAGCACGAAGTAGACATTTCTAGAGAATTTACTAAATCGCTGGACGTTTATTAGATCATAAATAAATACAGAATTAATTAAAAGTGGAGTTGAATGTGTGATATGGTTTTTTTTGTTGTACTAACGATCGAGTTTGATGGTCTAAGTACGTTATGTCAAACTATTATCTTATCTGTGGTTTTGTGCCTCATCAAATCATTTTTGATGTCTGTAATCTAAACGGAATAGCAAAAATCGTAGCCTATCCCACGTACACCTTAAAAATTACTACTACGTATACAATTATTGTGTGAAATACTTTTTACAACATGGAAAAAAACTGGTTATATACGAACATAGCTTCGGTGACACCGTGGCTGTAAGCATCGGTAGCTATGCAGAGGTTTCGGGTTCAACTTCCGGGTGGGGTAATGTGGTTTTCTATCAAGAACACAACTTAAGCAGTAAAGTAAATACAAAAAGTATTAAAAACTTTACCTTAAAAGTATCAATCGTATTCGATTTAATCGTAATTAAAAAAATAATTACACATATTGTTTCTAAAGATGTCAAAGTAATTTCACTCATGTTATAATGTTAAGTAACTGGGATATAATTATAAGATCCTATTAAAACCAACTTCGCGTCCACTACAATATTTCAAAGCATGTGTAAAGATCTGTCGTTGTTGACGTACGTTATTGTATATGAGTTGAAACTATAATATAACTTCTTATTAACTTAACTATAATATATAAAATCTACAAAATGTAGTGCAAACTAGTGAACTAGTAAATTGCTTAATACTAAATACAAATCTGGGGTACACATTACTTCCTTTGACATACCCGATTTAAATATTTCTTTCTTATAATTCACTTACTTATCGTATAACTTGACAAAGGTTTATAAAAAAGTGATATATAAAATTAAACATATATATCACTTACCATTAATAATCTAATATATGACATTACACGAATAAATTTTAATACGAGCATATACATTACACTTAGATGTATGGCAGACGGAATGAATAGATGGTAGTTTTTAATTGAATACAGGAAGCGCTCGAAGCGTATCAACAACTAAAAAATGTACAGGCAGAGAGCCTCCAAGGAGAATCTCTGTGTATATAAAGTGTCTGCTCGTAAAGTAGAATGAATGAATATTATAACGTGAGTTATGAAGATATAAGTCATTACCCTCATGACGTGTTTCTTACTATAACGGGTTACGTAACTGACGAAGTTCAAAATTTATGTTTAGGCGAATGTTTAGTTGAAAACAATATTCATTTAGGTGATAAACTAACATTTCTGAAGGTTTTAGTTACATTTATGGTCATATTCGCAACGCAATGGATAATAAATACCCTGGTGAAAAAAATACACGGTAGCCTACAATAAATATATATGAACATACCTCCCACACATTTTTTTTTGCCTCATTTTCGGGCAAAACCGCCCGCTGAGTTATACATAGCGTTGTGGTGTTTTTTAGTATTTCTACGTTTCTTCAAATATTACTTATTTATAGACGGCAACATATGACTACTCTTTTTCAACGTCAAGTCGTGGTGCTAAGAGTGTTTAGATGTATAGTCAAGTCGTTTCAAAAAACGGAGAAAGAGTGTAGAGTAAAAGTGTAAAGACTGAAAAGAATACACCAAAAATGAAATGGTTTTTCTAAAAGCTTACTTAGCTACTTTTTCTTGTTTTTTTTCTCATCTTTTAGTAAGATTACAAGCTGGTCCAACCCGTATTTTTAACTAGTTATCTATATTTCTTGTTTTGTAATTGGTCATCCATCTACAGATGTGGTCGTGTTAGTTTGACATACACGTTTGCATCTTAACAGTTATTAAAATCTAGTTTTTAGAGTTCCATACCTCAAGTCCCATCAAACCCATTGCAATACTGCCAGTTATATATAAAATTGTTGAAAAAGTAATTGTTGGTCAAGTAAATAAATTCTTAGTGTCATAACATCTTGTCGGACGCACAGCACGAGCTTCAGGAAGGGTCGCAGCACGGTGACGGCACTGACCCGGTTTGCGGACTATGTCAACGAGAGTCTTAACTCAGGTAAACAGCTAATAGCTCTCTTTATAGATTACAAAAAGCTTTTGATACCCTGGACCATAATGTCTTGCTACAGGCGCTGGATGAATGCGGCATCCGTGGGCCCACCAACGAATGGTTCAAAAACTATCTCACCAACAGAAAGATTCGTACGGAGGTAAATGGAGTCGCGGGGGAATAGGCTCTTGTTGATATGGGTGTGCCGACTGGGTCAGTGTTCGGAATCGTGGGTTATATTATGCATGTGGACAGTGTGATTAATGTTGTAAGCAGATGCCGGGTGTATATGTATGCTGATGATATGTGCTTATTGTGTGCATCTAAAGAACTGTCTGAGGCCCAAGAGAATATCCAAAGTGACTTCGAAAGTATAACAAAACGGGCACACGACAATGGTATTATTTTGAATTTACAAAAAACCAAGTACATGCATATACACTCGCCCTACAATCAACGAGCCAAATTAATTAATTAAGATGATTTTACAATAATAGTAGGCCATACATATGAATGTTTACATAGAAATAAAATAAACTGCAAATGTGCTCACATACAATCAGTTAATAGATATTTATATCTAGGACTAACAGTGGACATACATTTTAACTGGAAACCACATGTAATGACGTCTGCGAGAGGCTTAGATCAGTTCTGAGTAAATTCTATCAACTTAGGCAAGTTATTAACCAGCATACAATGACAATGGTTTACTATGCTCTTGCAGATTCTATACTCAGCTACGGTCTTAGTACCTACGGACGTACATTTATGATATACTAGAGAGAAATAAAATGTATACAGACGAGGCTCATTAAATATTTAGTTAGTAAAAAAGTAAAAACGATGTGCAATAAAGACTATGAAATGTTGTATCCTATATGTAAAATAGTATCGGTAGATTTAAAAGTAAAATTCTTAATAGCCATGGAACATTATTATAGAAATGAACACAAATTTATAATTGAAAATTCATACAATACAAGAAATATGAGATAGGGAAAGCTAATTAAACCAAAAATTTATAATTATTACGGAGAGAGAATGACTAAATATCTAGTCCCTAAAATATATAACGAAATAGAATTGTTAAGAACAGAACCTAAAATAAGAAAAACTTTGTTAAAGGCAAAATTAAGGGTGTGCTGCTCGGAGAATGTGACACTATTATATGTGAATTGCATTCCCGCGATGCGGTTGACCCATCTAATTTGCTTTTGAATACATAATTAATATAGTCCTAAGTGTTTAAAATAATATAAGTAAAATTGTTAACGAGCGTATCTAGCCAACAAGCTGTGTAGCTTGGCGAGTAGATTTTGTAATTAATTGTATGTATGTAAAAAAAAGAAAAAACCAATAAAAAAAAAAGAAAAATGGAACCCCTATTGGATCACTTCTTTGTCCGTCTATCTGTTAAGACTCTTTTTCTTAAAGCATCACGTTGAAATTAACCTCATCTCCACCATCTCACCGGGGTCAACGGCACGGTGGTATGTCGGACTCGAACCAACTAAAACCATACGGTGTTTTGTCACGGGGTCCTAATGCCGGGCACTCAAGTGTACCCTAGAAAGGATATCTCTGTGAACTCCGGCAGAGACTAATCTGTGGGGTCACCTGTTCAACAACAAGTGACCCCACAGTTTAGTGCCTTGCCCCCTCCAATTTAGAAAGGCACGTGTGGAACACATCGTGCCGCCGTCTCGGACCTGTTTCTACTAGGATTACGGATAACCCTGCCCATCACCCTCAGGCAAGCGCTCATGGAGGCTGGAGGCCATTTTGCACTCTCCGGCGCCTGGTGCGTCTTCTGCGGGACGATAGACAAATAGTTCTCTTCCGTTCCCTTTCCACACACATACATCACTTCTTGGCAGAACGAGGTAGCGGAATCCCATGCTCTCTCGCACCATGGCTATAACCATGGTATTCAGCGAGAGCTACCCACACCAATGTTCACCACGAGTTCAACGCGCTGCGGTAAGTACCTGCATCGTCCGCTAGGAGAGGCTGCCTAATCACCTCTCCAGCCAAACCTCCATGATGGGTCTTACTGCACAATCGTGGCGTGCCCTACGGTCCCTTGAAGCTGTAAAAAATCTGCCCCTAAGTCAACGCAAGCTATAAATACGGGCATTTAAGTCTTATATCATTATTTTAACCAATTTTACACACTTCGTACGTAAATCAAAACTTATTAGGGTACTTCCCATTGACCTAGAATCATTAAGTTTGGCGAGAAGTAAAGTCTTACAGTACAAGTAAAGTAAAAGCACAAGTCACGTATATATTATAGAGAAGTATTTTTAGAATAGCAAAAGTTAAGTTTGTCAGTCGCAAATCTTCAAAAATCGATTCGTACGAAATTTCGTACGGAATCCTCGGTGCACGAGTCAGGCTCGCACATGTCAGGTTTTTTAAATTAGTCGAGTAAGTGAAAAGATTTGTCGATCAGTTTATCGGTGTTAGCACAGTACCTGAAATTAAAAAGACAAATTTAATTTTACCTTGTATTCTTTTAACCCTTACCTCTGCAATGTTCTCTACGGAAAAAAAAACTCTCCATTATTTTAAGCTAAGCTCCATTTAACTCTTAAAACAAGTCCCTAGAGCGTATTCAAACAGGATTTTTTTACCGAATCAGAGCAGAAGCGCCAGTGATCACCATTTTAGTAGCTAAAAGTTCCTTTATTTATTTGGTATGTTTTAGCCCAATGTACAAAATACATATGTACCTGACCGTACAATTCTCAACCGGAGCTATTATGTCTATTATGTAAGTTATCGCTCGGTAACAATATCTGAGCTATGATATTGCATATCTAAACTAGTCTGTGAACAGAATGCTTTCCCTCGGGGCGTTTTCTGTGGTTCGTCTATCTTGAGCATGGAGCCATCAACTTGTCGAGTCGTACATATTTGTCTATTTTTTTTCTGCAATCACACCCCGGTTTATAAATACTTCTATACAGCTTCTCCGTCACACTTCGGTGTCTCTACTCCTTGTAAAAGCTATATAGACAGTAGTCAATGGTATGAGAGGTTCTGATTCTCTTTTCAAATACTTATTTTAAATTTATATGTTATATTTTCTACCTTTTTCAAGTTAAGTTAAACCATAGTATATTATGAATTGATCTACATCAGTATTGTTCAAGTAATCTCTGCTAATATTATGAAGCTGAAGAGTTTGTTTGATTGGTTGAACGCGTTAATCTCAGGAACTACTGATTCGAAGTGAAAAATTCTTCTAGTGTTGGATAACCCATTCACCGAGGAAGGCTACAGGCTATATAACATCCCGCAATGGCCAATAGGAGCAAGGCATCAATGAAAAAGGTTGCAAAGCGGGGATAATATCTCTAATATCGGGGATAAAGTCAGCTAGTTTAAAATGAATATACTTAAACTAGTGTTGTATATTGTGTGTTACTCTATCATATATTACTAGTGTTCATGTTACCGGATTTCATATCGGCTAAAATTATTAAGCTAGTAGAGTTTGCACACATCATGTTTTGTTGATGATACACTTAATAACAAAATGCAGTCTATACTGCCTACCTGCAGGTTAATTATACAGAGGAGATTAATAAAAACCCTTAATGTTAATTAAATAATGCTCTATCATTATTATTAACAGCTATACACAAATAGTAAATTACACCTTAGTACAGTTTCGTGTAGTATGTTCAATTGGTAATGGAGCAAGTAATTAGTGGTGTAGTATTTGTTTCTTCCGCTCAAGCGAGTGAATGCTCCAATATTGTATCTTTAGCATGTTTACTAAAGATCCAATAATAATAATAACACAAGTTACTTTTTATTTATCACTATTTATCTATTCATGGGACTTTGTCCTTGTGGAATTCTGATCCATATATAAAGGTGATGGATATTATACTGTCTTAATAAGCAGTCTATTTTTTTAAATTAACGTTTAAGTGATATGATATGATGATGATATGATATGTTCCGCCGAAAACCCTATATTCAGTGGCTGATCCAAAAATAAAAAATGAAAGAATATTTTTTCATAGTTTCACAATAAAGTAAATATCCCGTGTTATTTACACTGCACGAAGTAATTTATATATGCATATAGTATATATATATGTAGTATACATATAGTATATGAGCGAACGAAATCCTGTTTTCGCGGTGTTCGTGTTTTCCACAAACTGTTATTAATGAAGAGTACTTGAAATGCAAATTGCAGGAAAGTTGCGGCAGTGGCATCGCGCTGCGTGGCTGCCTGCTCCAACGAAATATAATATTTACGATTGATTTATATTATTTAACAAAACTTAAAAGTTCCTCGCTTTCAAGTGCTATTCGAATTGAAAATAAAAATCTCATGTCACTCTAAAGTGATAAAGTGCTAGCACACCGTGCTACTGAAGTATACACAGTTTAATTTAAAAAAAATAATGATAGGAACACGATTGGCTAATAAGATGTCTACTCATTTTACCTTTCACCTTGTAGTAGTAATATATATTTCTTTTTTGATTCCGGTTAATAATACTTAATGTCTTTCTTAAATGTTCATGTAAGACGTTTTGTACTTGACTCATATCAATGCCTAAAACTGCCCGAATTTGTTGATATATCTCACTCTTCTATCAGCTTCTTTCATTAGCCACACAGCACTCACGTTATCTTCAGAAGACGGATACGTAGAAGGATGTCCTTCTTGAGAATCATTAGTGAGTTTGCTTCGACCAAGTTTAAACTCATTAAACCAGTTGTAAATAGTGGAACGAGATAGGGCTTCGTAATGAAATGCCAATCGAAGTCTATCGAAATATTGCTGTTGAGTGAAACCGCAACGAAAGTCGTAATAAATCATTGAGCGAAAATTTTCTCTAGTCTAATCCATTTCGATGCAAGACAGACACTTTTAAATGCCGCCAATTCGTAAAAACAAATGACGTATGAAATCATTAAACATCTACAGATTCCCAAAGAGTTCTTAATTCGAAATTTAAATAAATTTTTCATCGCCTGCTTTTCTTAATGGCCTATTCTAAAAACTTTCAGTGTGACCAACGTACGGCTACTTAGGAAAATATATTCAGTAAGTTCACCCATATCGCAGAAAAAACTAGTCCGGAAATGTATACTACTTGTGCTAACGGTCCAATTTTGGAGATGTTGTTGTTAAGGTACCAACAAAGGAATCTGTATTTCGTAACTCCAGTTGAATACGTAACGCCTTTCCAACTCCGGAAAAAGCTTTTAATGTCCGTTTTGGATAAACCCATACTATTGTGTATAGAATAGGATTTGAATTGCGCACCTTCTGGTATATTAATATGAATGTGTCGTAGATAAATGATGAATTGACATAAAATTCAAAGATGAACGTGAAAGGAAGCATAAAGGTAAGTAGATTTTTTATGTATCCTCATAAACATGAGAAATCACAAAAGAAAAAATGTTCCATTACAATCTTAGTTACGTATTCTGTCGTAAAAAATCTTTTGATGTTTCTTTTCTAGCGCACAATTTCCTTAAGAGAGTATTGTATGGATAACGGAGCTTGACGGAAGGTGTGAAACTTTGCTGAGGCATTTCGTCTAATGATTCATGACACTATTGTAGTTGGGAATATAAAAAATTTAAATAGGGATATATTGAATTATATTTATATTGGCGTACAGTTTGACACATCTCATAAATAATTAAATCAAACGATTTGATCGAACTCTTTCACTAAACGCCAATATTATAAGTCTCAAGAAGTTGGAATATATTTTTTATTAAAAGCCAGCATAAAAGAAGTAAGGCAGAGATGCTATTACAGAGATTATATATTTTGCTTCAATAATTCTTAAATTTTTATTCCACTTTTAGCATTAATTATGAGGATTCGAGTTAATACGCAAATACTGAAAGACTACAACCCTCTTCACAAAGGGTAATTTGCAAGGGACTTCTTTAAACAAACTAAGTGAACCCTAACTCGAGTAGTTGCTAGGCTTCCGGTTTGAAATGTCAAATTCCCATTTTGCTGGGCTTGTACCTCTCACCTGTATGGGCCAACTCAGATTGTGCGGTTTGCCGCTTAATCTGAGTTGACCCTAACATCGTAATAACTTAACAGTACCATATAATTATAGTATTGTTATCCGGAAAAAAAAGGTAATACTGCGGTTTATGTGTACGACTATAAATACAAATAAATATAATTGAAGTGTCTGTTTGTAATGTCAAAATAATAGTTAGGCAGCTAAACAGGCACTAAGCAGTTATTTGCACGATACCTATGCCTAAATTAGTTTTTAAAGGTTTTGTCTGTCTGTTTGTTCTGGCTAATCTCCGAAACAGGTGGACCGATTTCATCGCGACTTTCATTGGCAAATAGCTGCTATTATAAGGAGTAAATTAGGCTACGTTTATTTTGAAATATGTACACGCGAGCGAAGCCGCGCGGTAACTACTAGTTAGAAATAAACTTAAAGATAAAATCTACCTCCAAAATTTGTTGACATAGTAAAGCCAATAAAAGTGTGTAATATAACCACAAGTTGTCATTAGTCATAAAAGTGTTAATGTTCAGTGGAGCATAAACCTTTAATATTATGGTAGCTCAGAGACGCTTCAGTTTATACAGTTTCATTTTTCCGCTGACACGTCCTGTTGGCAAGACATGTGTCGTCTAGAACTGTGCTCGGTTGCATGGCGGTAATGATAATGCAGTACATTTGATAACTTCGCACACCTAGATCTAAACAGATATTAATTCATAAAACACGTATGGGCCGGCTCGATCGGAGTGATACCACGGTCTCATAGAAAACCGGCAGTGAAGCAATGCATGCATTGTATTTCGCTGAGTGAGTGAGGTTACCGGAGGCCCTAACCCTTCCCTCTCCCCCTCTTCCTTTCTCCTCCCCCTACCTGCACTCTCCCTCTTTCCCCCCTTCCCCTACTAACACCTTCAAGGCTGGCAACGCACTTGTGACTCTTGAGTTCCGGGTGCCCATGGGCGGCGGTAGTCACTTACCATTAGGTGACCCGTCTGCTCGTTTGCCCATGGGATAGGCCCATAAAAAAAACACTTTTTTAGAAAAGGCGTAAAACTAATTAATGTGTATGTAGATTTATGCTTTTTTTCGGGGGCTGAAAATTTAATTTTTGTAGTTACTTCCCTATTGTATATATTTGTTTTATTTTTTTGAGCTGAGCCGGTGTTGGTAAATTTAGCGTCTAGTGTCGAGTGTTGGTGACATTTTAAATCTGTTTTATTGGTCGATAGGTATTGATACCAGGAATTCGATGATGTGCATAACTGCGTAACCCTTTAGATCTAGGTGTGTGATTTGTGAAACATGACATCTTATTAGTTAATGGTGTTCCTACCATTAATTTTTTTTAAATTAAATTTCTAATTTTTTTGACGTGAAATCTTCTTAAGGCACGTTGGGCACTTTCGGTTAGGGAAAAGCACAGAACTTGCGTGACCGTCACGTTCCGATACAAATGTACAGAAATATGTGTTTGTATATACATATTAAAGTTATGTTTTCACTTCTGATGTGCAGTCCTACGACTGACCGTTTTTTTGGCTGTGCACGTGTGTACTACAGTAGCATGTTAGCACTTTGTCACATTAGAGCGACGTGAGATTTTTATTTTCTATTCAGAATTCAACGAATAGCACTTCAAAGTGAGAAACTTTTAAGTGTTGTTTAATGATATAAATCAACCGTAAATATGATATTTCGTTGGAGTAAGCAGCCATGCAGCGTGATGCCACTGCCGTAACTTTGCAACAATTTGCATTTCAAGTGCTCTTCATTAATAGCAGTTTGTGAAAAACACGAACACCGCGAAAATAGGATTTCGTTCTCAGATAGATATAAATTACTTCGTGCAGTGTAAATAACGCGGGATATTTACTTTGGTGTGAAACACTGAAAATATATTCTTTCATTTTGGATCAGCCACTGAATATATTAAGGATTTTACAAAAAATAAAGAGATTTTTTTTTATCTGGGATTGTTGAGGCAAATCGGTATTTATAGGAGTTACAAGGAGGTAGTTTAATAGAAAGCTTTTGGAACTATGAGGCTTCTTCCTGAAAACCATTTTACTCGAGGTCGTTACACGAAAACGTTGTGAACAATCGCTTAAGTGTTTTATAACTGACTGCATGTACTACTCGAATTTCAGAAGAAATATTATTTTTTGTCATAAAAAAGTTATAGAGACCGATTCTGACAGCTTCCATGAATATTGTCTAAATATTTTAACTATAGTACCCAAGATAGTGAAGTAAAGTGACAGAAGAACTGTCCTATTTACCAACTAGAGATAATAGCAAGTGATTTAGTGATTGTAGGAAAGAAGATGTATAATATGTCATAACCTTAGAAACTTATCTAAAAGACAAATTACGGTTCTTTACCTGAATACACCAAGATGGCGGCCACGTCGAAAATTTATTGACTCGTTTTACTAGAGTACTAAATTATTCATAAAATGTATAGTAATTTTATTAATTTCTATGGAGACTGATTCTTCACCAAAATATTAACTGTGCATCTTTCTTTCAGAAAAAAAAAAAATTTCAGAATATGCCCAAGAAAAACTTTCATAATTGTAGGCCCTTTTCAATAGGCTTTTATTAGCTTTTAACTAACTACGTAATTAAATCTTAGAAGTTATTTATTAATTGTCGTATCGAAATTAAGCTTTGTATGTAAATGTAGTTTGGATGACAATACTGTATGGCATCTTGGTGCTGATCTGATTAGAGCATGGATGGATGGTGGAACTCTTCAGTGGCTACTAGTAAACCCCCCGAGTTTGGGCTCATATGGTTCATTTTGACAAGTCCGACAGATAGTGGAACTTTTTTATCATCTAAATATAATTTTTGTCATTAATATTTATTTTCTTATTTCTAAACGTTTGATTATGAACGCGAATGCTTGATGTTATGATCACCTTGCAGCATTATTTTTTAAATATATAATGGACCAAAACTATTAATAGTAATTTCAAATTGCTACTGTTACCCATTATTATTATTATTGTTTAAGTGCTTAGTGCCACCTCGACCATTTCTGGTCTTTTGTAGCGCACTTTTTACTTTACAGTTCACTGCTCAGACTTATGGCTTCGAGAAACCTCCAAATCCTTTCAGCTGTTGTGTGATTGTTTGTATTTCCTGTGGTTGCATGATGTGCAACCCTAGGTTAATACTTCGGTGCCGCATTAGTGGGCCACAAGAGCATAGAATATGCATTGCAGTTTCCTCTGCCTCTTGACAGAATCTGCATATTGTGTTCTCGCCCAATTTTAGGGTGAACATATGTTTGTTCAGTTTGCAATGTCCGGTTAGGACTCTTGTTACTGCACAGGTTTTATATCTTTTGAGCTCTAAAAGTTCTTTGGATACTTTAATATCATAGCCCTTTATAAAGGCTTTCGAGTGTCTTAGACTTACCCATACATGTGGTGACAGTTATACAGACGGATATACGAAAAATGGATCCTAGAAGTATTTCGTATCTTCTAAGGTAAAGAACTCTAAGCAAAGACATGGTGAGCAATTTCATCTAATTAGTGAAGATCAACAAAATCCCGGTAAATTAAAACTGGAATGCAGAAGCGGTAATAAAATTCTTTAAATGTTGGGGGTGTCATTAAAATGGTTTGTTTCAGCAGACATTTATCAAGCGGTAGTTTAATTAAAACGAAGGTCTTGCGGCAACAATTTTTGCTTAAACTGACCCAACGGGTAACGATTACTCGCTTCCCATTAATTTATGCTAAATGCTAACCGCCATTACCCAGTCTCGTGTAAATATAATACAGACCAATGCATTAAGGGTAAAATATAAACAGATTTTAATGTGTCTCTCATTGTTTTGGATGTTTCTGAACGTTACGGCTTCGTGGTGTTTTTGAAGTTACTGTTATGAATTATTTTGAAATGTCAACAGTAAAGGTGCAACTGATTTGAATAAGACAGAGCAAGTAAGCTTTAAAATAGCTTAGATTATGAGGTTCTAGACAACGTATAAACATAGATCCCTTTCTTGCGCGGGATAGAGTCCATAATAAAATAATATATATATTTATAGATCCCTTTTTTAACCAACTAATAAACGGAGAAGGTTCTCAAGTCAACTCGTATATTGTTTTTTGTTTTAAATTTAATATGTAATGCGAGCTTGGGGGTTTTGGTGGTAACCAGACTTATAGAAATGTTAAAATAAAAGTTAGATCAATACCGCTAAACCCTGCTTTACTGAAAGGAATAGAAAAATAATAATTAAAAAACTGTGTTCTACTAAAAGTTTAATTTCTCATAAGCTTTTTTGATACAAAGAAAACATGTATAAATAAGTAGTAGAAAACATGTGGCCCCAAAAAACGATAATTATATTCTACAGGGTCGTGTTAATTAAATTATATTAGATAATTTATTTATCTAAAGAGTTCGGGGTTCCATTTGTTCTTATAAATTTGATTAGTTCAGTTACTTTAATAGGTTGTTTCGATCGTTAAAAATAAAATAGGTGACTTATCACAAAAATGCAATTATACACCAATATCTATCGCTACGGGAATAGCTAAGGTGCTAGACAACGAAAGAGAGAGAGAGAGAGAGATCTTGATCTGTCAAAAGCTTTTGATCTGGTGTCGTTTGACGTATTGTGGCAGAATACATTACACACATATATATATATATATATATATATACATTAACGATCGGTAAGTTGAACTCAGCAGCACCGGAATTGGGTGTTAGGTTGCCAATGTTTGCATTAAAAATCTAATCTACGCTGATGATGTGGTTCTGCTGAGTCTAACTATTAGCGCCTTGAAAAGATTTTTACAAATATATTATGTGAAAAAGCGAGTAACTACTTGGTTTCTAAAGCTTTTGGTAAATGTCCCTCGAATGTACCACCAAAAACATTAATTAGAGTTGATCTGAAGAGAGTGTAATATAGTATATAGTAATAGTTTAAATCTAGGATACTATGTTACCTATAGTCTTGATGACCAGGTTGATATTGAGAGGGAACGCAGGACAATAGCTATCAGGGGTAACATGTTGGTCCGTACGCTTGCTCGCTGTAGTACTAGCTCAAAATAATCTTGTTTAAAGCTTACTGTTAAACTACACAAGCAGCCTATGGGTCAGTTGTTTCCATAGCTTACGTGAGGTGCTGCTTATTTAGTAGAATTATGCCTTTAGAATGCTATTAGGGTTGCCCCGCTTTTGTAGTGCTTCTGGCATATTTACGGAACCAAGAATCGACTGTTTCTATGCCATCATCCGGAAACGAGTTTCCTTTCTGCTAAGACCAGCACGAGATAGCTTTTATAGCATTCTTAAGATCATTGCAGACAAATATGACTCCTAAACTTTGAAGGGGTTCATGCGAGTCTTGTTGAATTAGAATTAAAATGTCTAATATTGTTTTAAACCTACAACTAAAACTTGATTCTATGTTTGAAAATAAATAATAATAATTATTAGTAATGTCTACATGTACCATGCATACATTACATTACAAAACTAGGAAGTTCACCATATTTTTAACATCTGTTATATTGAGGCCTATGGATCTGCATCTGAGGAGTAAAGATGATGAAAACAGTAGATACCTGCTTTGTGGTCACAACCTTGATAGATTCCTCTCTTAACGCTTCGAGCAATGTCAGGTGGTACTGCTCAAGCCCCAGTCAGTATGCAGTAAAAATTACAAATCATAGACTGAAGAAAAATATTCATCAATGAATATTACTGAACACAGTAACTGTAAAGAATATTGTAAGAGATTTGAATAAAACATATGAAACAGAGAAAACAGGAATGCCTCTGAAAACAGAGATGAGGCCATATGGTTTTATTATTACAATAGACGTTATACATAGACATCCAGACAAATGAATACTCGTACATACAAATATTTATCCGTGTTCAAAAACCCATAGCTACTACTAGCACTACTAGCTCTGCTTAATTTGGGTCAAGATACCACTGTGTGATAAGTCGAAGAATATTAAATTATATTAGAGTAAAACTGAACGGGCATCTAAACCGCGGCCCCTGGAGTTGTAGTCCTCTGCACCACCACCGCGCCAAATAAGACATCAAAACTGTAAACTAATAACTCATATACCTACTAGGGGACTAAACTAAATGTGTTTTGATGAATAGGTAGAAAGCTATATAAAGTCGTTTATTTGAATCAGTTTAATACGCGTCAGGCAAGGTTTAAAGATTATAATCATTATGGCTACAATAGTATCACCCATTGTGAATAAGAAAACCATTGTTTGTAGAAAAATAAATGGCTCATAACCTTAGATTACTTTTATTGTCTATTGTGTAATGTTCGGTTAAATGTACAGGGTTTCTAACAGAATACGTGAATTAGAACACAGCAGGGTTTTATAGTTCTCTCGAGGCAATAAAACGCATCAATGGCGACAATTCTTCGGTCGAATATCTATAAATTGCGATCTGTAGATGACCCTATCGTTAGTATATACAGAGTCAGTGACAATAACAGTTACATCACTACCAATTTGTGATAATGTTCGGCATTTTGAACCTTATTTCACATTTACATTTATTAACCTACCGTCTTATGTTAGGGTTAATATACGAACACCGGTATTAAACCGTTCTTTAATGGAATTTTAAGTTTTCAAATTTTAAATTAAACACTATTATGCTTGCCTCTAATAAACCAATTATTTTAAGTGAAATGAGCAGGTGGGTAACTACGTGGGAGAAAAACTGCATATAATATTACCAGAAGTTAGCGAACTGTCTTTGAATTTGTCCTCTCCTTTACGTATCCTCCGCAGGGCCAACCATTACATTCCAAACAGCAAGGAAAACAACTCTTTAAAAATTATCAAGAAGGATTAGAAAACTTGGCTACAGCTGTTGTCTTCGAATGTGAGACGCCCAAGTGCATACAAGTTGCAAACAAGGATGGTCAACTTTTACACGTCTCCGCCCTCCCGTACGTGTACAATTCAAAAATATTATTTGCACAATGAGTTCAAGGCCAATAAATCACCTCAAGTATTGCAAGTTTAAGAGCATAACGCATAAACCATTCATTTGAAGAAAAACGAACGATACTCATAAACCTCTACGTTTGGAGTGATTTAGCCATTTATGTATAAATCCGCTTGTCTCGGTAGCAACTAAACAGTGATACGGTGATAACAATTACTTATGAATTACTTTTAAAAGGAGAATTTGGGAGCCTTTTTATATTTTTTTACTAGGCAAGGGAGAAGAATATCAACGTCTAGAGTTGACCTGTTTTTTTGATACCTGGAAAATCAAATGCTCATAATTTTTATACGTTTTTTTTTTAATTATTTTTGTAATTTCATGCTAGAAAGATTTCAGTAAGTGTTCCATTGTCAGATACACCGTGAATATGTTTGATGACTAGCAGTTCCCGCGCAAAATAAATGTAACCTAAGTTACTCCTTATAACACCAGCTATCTGCCAGTGAAAGTCCTGTGGAAATCGGTCCACCCGTTCCGGAGATTAGCTGGAACAAACAGACAGACGGTATCGTGCAAATAACTGTATGAGCTTAAAAAAATATTATTTTGACATTACAAACAAACAATTCAATTTTATTTATATGTACTGATGTACCTACTACCGGCGGCTGGAGTAAATATCTCATTAGGAATTTTAGCACGTGATTTATTGCGGCCGCATTATAACAAAATGCCAATACGCACACTGAAATAACATCCAGCTGCATTGAACAAAAGTTACGTACCAACTAAAATTTTACAGTCTCCAAAAAGTCCACTAAAATCTCCCAAATAGGTTTACCTAGGTCAGCATGTCGCTGACGCGGCCAAATGTCTGCAGTACGTGTGTTAAATTTACGTTCAACGTGCGTTAAAGTTACGTACGTGAGATAGATTTACGATGGATCGACGAGACAGAAAGATTGGGAAATGCCAAAGCATTTCGGTTCGGGGCACGTTTGCATCATCAAATAAGTTTACTCTGTCCTCGCCTCTGTCAGAACGGAGCCGCCACTCCCACACTTTCTCACTTCCGCACGTGATTATTTATGTTTATTCTCATTATATTTACTCAAAGCTAACGAGACACAAGATCATTTTCTACAGTAAATACTAAGTTAAACTTTACTAACAACCTCATTTATATAATGCTTCGTTCAAACCCACATACTAATATGAAATATTCAAACATAATAAACGTTTTTGACAGTGTCGTAAATTGTACATTTCTGATGCGAAATCAGACCATAAATCTGAAGTAAAGACTAAAGCCTATCAAACTACGAGAGCAATATCGATGATATAAAAACATAACCTATAAAATATAAATTGCGTAGCACTCGTAGCAGGTGCTACGAAGCGTGAACAACACCAGTCGTGTTATTATCAGCGCTCGGGATTCCGTCCCAAAAACCCTTTTTCTCTTTGCTTTCTAACCGGAAACCGGAAAACCCGTACTCAATGGTTTATCGTTGGAAATTGTGATTTGAAAAGCTACTGAGTTTTACACATCATTTTTTCCACATCATGGTACGAATGTTTTTAAAATAAAACGGCTTTTCTACGAATTTAGCTAAATTTACTTCGTTTGAAGTAAAAAATAGTAAAGATTAATTTTACGAGACAAATAAAACATTGTTTTGTTGAAAAATTGTCTATTCGTATCTTTGAATTTAATGCAAAATTTTAATTATGTCGGTCATAATTATTGTTCGAAAAATTATTTGGGCGTGTTAATGTCCAACGTGACAACAGGCGTGAACACAAAATGTTAATATCTCTGACAAGAGCCGTAAATGTACATACATATGTTGTTAATACTAAGCACTGGATGTTCGTTACCTACGTAGAGTAAACAGCGTTAAATATACAAGTTATCCGAGGCATGCACGCTCGTACCCGCCCGCGCAAAATGACACGCCATTTTGTTTTGGCTAATTAACGTTGAATTGTCGCAGTCCCCCGGGGACCTTGTTAATGTACTTATGTTACACTCTCGGCACTGACGGTTGTTGTACTTGCGTTTAAATACAGACCTATTCAATTTTCTATTTTACATAAGAAGAGATTTGGTAAAACTAGTAATTTACAAGCTATATAGTTGCTTAGGTGTTATACAAACATAAATATATTATTTAAACATGTCAGCTGGCTGAACATAGATTAGTCAATCCAGCTCTCAAGTTAGTATTTTATCAGATTTTTCTATCAAGAAACTGACAGTCTGACAGAGACTGAAACTAAGTTCAGACGAAAGAAACAAACCATGTCTAATAGAGAGAGACATAATTTGGACGTCTAAGTGTAGTTGGAAACATACCTTTATTTAACATTTCAGACAAACACTAGTATGATGACATGTTATATTATGTTACGCTTACTTAATAAAACATTAATGGTAAAAATTCTAACGTAACTTTAAATGTAAAAAAGTCTTTATATCTCGTGATACCGCTACCGCTTTAAGATAAATTTAGGTGATAGGATAAGACTTTCTGACATCTTCTAATCAAGTAGCGTTTGATACTCGGGCGTTTGACTGAGAGTCACGCATAACATAAACCGGTGACTCTAAACCGGTTAAGAGAGGGGTATCTTATATTATGAGTTGTTTGGTATAGTTGAGTACTAATTTATGACATTAAGTTTAAAATAATAATGCATAACTAGCTTATTGCTGACCCTACAAAACTTAAATAGATAGTAGAAATTACAAGAACTGTTACAGTTAAACCTCTCTAAAGTGCCTACTCAAGACAGAATGAAATGATTCTCAGTTATATAAGTTTTATTTTGTGTGTGTATTGTGACAAAGCTGTGCGACTGAGACAGGAACTTGATCCGCCGGTGAGAGATGCAAATAGATCTCACGGCTATCGCTACACCCAAGTGATTGATGTCATTTTAAAAAGTGACAAGTTAACAAACGGTTGACGCGATTCTAAATCCTTTCAAGGTAAGCGCATCAACAAAAGTTTGCAGCAATAATATCGTATTACTAACGCGTATGCAAACAAAAAAATCTAATAAGAGTTAGTAGGTTACTTTAGCCCAACTTCCTTTTCATATTCCAAAAAAAAAGAATATCAAAAGTTTTATTCGTTCTACTTATACTTACGAGCCTGAGATATGCCGGCCATCACAAATCATTTCACGCACTACAAATCGCCTAAGATGTATGGAAAATATTACAGAATTATAACTTACCTCATTGAACTCCAAGGGCGTATTGGAGTAGCACGGGTAGTTACACAATTTCTTCATCGCTGCTTTGAGGGTTGAAATGACTGCATTACCGCTGTGGGTATATGTTATAAAGCAGCCGTCACTGGCTGTACAAATCTATGCTGTTCAACACTGACAAATGGTCTTTTATATCAGAAAAAAAGTGATCTTTGGGAAAACTTTCTTTTCCCAATATTAGTTTCAGTCGAAAATATGATTTTATAGGTACATATTACGAGTTTGGCCTCGACTTTGACTTTGTCATTTGTATGAGAATAACAAACTTGTCATCAGAGTAAGTATTTAAGAATGAAAAGCTATTCTGCTTTTGATGGCAGTAGAAAATATATATTATATTGACAATAGAGGTTTGTTTTGTACTTTTGAATACCAATAAGGCAATAGGCCTAGCCACAAATTGTAAACAGATACTATATTTAAAGGTATTAGGTTCCATATGCCATTGATTTGATGAATTGTTAAAGAAAAACTACTATTTGTAGTAGAAAATGTTCTCCTTGGTCTCATGGCATAATTACATATGTTTGCGCGCGCGAACATGAGGTCTCGTGCTCAGTTCCGGTTGAGTTCCGGGTTCAAATTGTTATTAGATTTTTCAGTAAAGGTATGGCGAAAAATAGTTTGGAGTCTGAAAACGTGCAAAGTAGACAACAAAAGACAAGCACTTATTCTAGGACCAAAACATACAGCTGGTGGTTAGTATACACTGCTGAACAATAAAAATAATTTGTGGTCACTTTATAGAAACCGAACGTTTTGTCTATGCACTTATAGACGAAGTTATTAAGACGAACGACTAAAGAAATTATACCCAAAGGGACAGAGGTCAACAGAACGTCTTGACGTCTGTCGCGTTATCGTATCTGCGGGACGGTAACAGACGCGTTATCGTCCCGCAGAATAACTTAAGTCTATTATCTCTGTTGTTCTCATTTTCCCATTAGACAGTATTGGTACAATAACAGTTACTTAATCAGGATCATGCATCAGCAGGCAAGTAAAAACTTGTGATTCAGAAGTTTCTGACTCAGTGAAAATATATCAAGAAAAATATTCAGATTAGAAATGAACCAAAAATTTTTAGTAAAGTTTTTATTGCGGTATCAGGCTCAGGCAGGCTGCAATTCAGGTTCCGCTGTAGTGGCCCCTCGTGAGGAGATGCCGTCCGTGTGTGCCTGGACGTCGCCTAATTTTTTTTTTTTTTAGTATTATTGGGGGCAAACGAGCAGACGGGTCACCTGCTGGTAAGTGACTACCGTCGCCCATGGACACCTGCAACTCAAGAGACACAAGTGCGTTACCTAATTGAGAGTTTGTTACAGGGACGTGGTGCCCGCGCTTAGCGAGCATGCGTTAGGGGGGGTCCGGATATCTTAATAAAAGCTGTTCTCAGATCCCTACTATTTAAGGCGCAGTACGGCAAACCGTGTGGTTTTAGTCGGTTCGACTCCGACATACCGCCCCACCAAGAACCCCAGTGGGGTGACGGCCTGAGGGGGTTTCCCCAAGCACAAAAAAAAGGCTGAAATTCAGGTTATAATAACCTTAAAGCTGCTAATATTAATGACACTCCAGATAATATGTACAACAAGCTGCAAAAAAAGGTAAAATGAACTGGAAAATAATAAAACCAACAATGCATTTAATCTTAAACTATATTTGACTACAGTTAGCTAAGGTTAGCTGTTGTGTTGAATTTGAATTGAGTTTATTCGAATATGACCATATTTATACTTCGCTAGGACTTAAATTAACATAAATAAAAATACGATGAACTAATTATAACCATCCTCCTTTTTTGAAGTTTGTTAAAAGACGAGAAGCATAAAAACGAACATCATAGTTCACCGTGTAACATAATAAAACTCAAAGAGCTATATTGCTCTTAGATAAAACTTAATAAAACACGTCAAGTGACAATGAAATGACATGACATAACAATGACAATGAAAACAGCTTACGTAAAGTTTACAACAAACGTTACAAATTTAGTAAGTACTGCAACAATAAATATAACAGTATTTTTGTGTGTAATAAAATATAAAAAAAACATTTTACACCAGTGTCAAAGCAATATTTGATAGGTGTTATAGTTTACGATAGGGAGCCTCGTATAAATTACGGGGAAGCATAACTCTGTATGGCTAGCTCGTATAAAAGTTATAAAACGGGATAGCACCAAAGGTCTCCCACACAACTCATTTACCTGTATTGTTATCTATATAAACACGCATGTAACATTAATCGTATTTTATGCACAAAAAGAAAAAATGAGAATTATATAATTCATCATTTTCATGATTCAGACTGCCTCAGTGGCGCAGTGTGTTGTGTGTATGACCCGGGGATTAAACAGAATCTACTTTAAATTCCCAGGTTAGGTTTCCAGCCTGTCCTGGTCAAGTCCTGGAGTTTTTATGAAATAACTCCCCATATAAGGCAAATTAATACACCAATAATATGGGCATAAGCCAGTGAAACGTGTATGAAACCGTTGGGGATGAAAGGTATTACTTATGTATAATTTTCTTCATATTATTAATATGTCCATTTCCTCTCATATAAATTCGTCAAAATAATGGGCAATAGCGGTCAATAAAAAGGTAATGGAGAACTGTTAGACAGTCTGCAAATAAATAATTTGCGTTAATTTAAAAAAAGACTGTTCTTTCTTCTTTACTCCCTGTTGTGAATTTACAGCGAAAGTAGCGGCGTGCGTTAGGTGTTGGTGTTCGCTTAATGTTTCGAATGAACTCGAACGAATGTTTTGGGGAGTCATTTTTTGCAGACAGGAGAGATTATCGTCTTTTAATACAGGAAAGTTTATATTCTACCGGACAAGTTGTAAAATTAACCAGTATTACTTAAGGTACAACTGGCATGAATTATTAAAAAAAAGTATAAAAAACTTGATGAAGGAAACAGTTAACATTTTACGCTTGTCAGGGGTTTGATTCCAAGATTCGTTTTTAACAGCAATTAATGATTTCAAAGGCAAAGAATACCCCTAACAACTGACAGGGGAAGAAGGAAATACATCAATATTTTAGTGTGTGAGAATAATGTATAACCGCGTCTCTCATAGTTTTGAAATGTAGTAAGTATAAGGTAAAATCACCCAATTCCGAGGTATTTAGAAGAACACCTTATATCTTATTGTATTACTTAATAAATAATTTATCTGTTTGTGTTTTTATGAGCAAAAAAAGTGCTTTTTATTTGTGTATTGTATAAAGTAATCCATTAGTTTTGCGCTAGCAGCTGACTCGAAAGCGACCTTTGAACATTTTAGAACTTGTGCACATGAAAACTATGATTTACTTAATAGTGTTTTAATTATTATTTTTGTCCTATATTTTTAATCGAAAACATTTTGTGATTTGTGTTGTTTTCTCCACAAATAAAAAAAAAACCACAGTATTACTTGAATTTGAGTTCGTTTCTAAGTGTCGATGTTCTATACCACGGAATAGCAATTTCACAGACTTTTGGTTTTTTTAAGACTGTTTCATGATTAGGATGCGCTTTTTGTTTTGGATTTGACTACTTGAATAGTCAATTAATATTAATGTCTATTCCGAGGTATATTTTGACGCCGCATTGACTTATTATAGCACATTAAAGATATTTAGGTGCCTTGTTAAATAGTTGTAACTACAAAGCTAAGTGTAGAAAATTAAGTTCTTAACGTATTTCGGTATAATTTTGAAGAAGTATTGTATATATTTTCAAAGATATTGCAATTGAGCACTCATTTGTTTAGTTCTAATATTAAAATATCGTTCATAAAACGAATTCCTCTAAGTTTATCTTTTATTTTTGGAAATAAATAAGTGCCAGGTCGGGACTATAAGGGGGATGACTCACTAGCTCCACACCTTCGATAGACAAATATTTGAAAGTCTGTCTGGCGGAGTGAGCTGCATTCTAGAATGATTGTTGCAAAAAACCCGTCCATCCAAAGAATGAAGCAATCATCTTTTCCCTTGACTTCTGCCCTTTTTTACTTTTGTCGGCAAATCTTCGAATGGTAACATCCATTGCGCAGGTTGTCTTTTGGTTTCGGGTTCGTAACAATATAGCCAGCTTTCATCACCTGTGACGATATCATATACAGCATTCGAGTCACCTCCGTCATACTTTTCAAGCATTGAGCGGCAATCCAAACGACGGCGTTTTTGATATTCCGTCAAATTTTGAGGTATCCATCTAATACAAAGCTTTCTGTATTATTTTTGTCCCATATTTTTAATCGAAAACACTTAAGATTTGTGTAGTTTTCTCCACAAATTAGAAAAACCACAGCATTAGTTGAATTTGAGTTCATTTTTAAGTGCCGATGTTGTAAACCACGGAATAACAATTTCACAGACTTTTTGTACTTGACTCATACTAATGCCTAAAGCTGACCGAATCTATTGATATCTCACCATTCTATTCGCTTTTATCACTCTCGTTAGCGAAAATTTTCTCTAGTCATATCCATTTCGAGCCACGACAGACACTTTTTAAATTGCCGCCAATTTGTAAAACAAAATGTATATCTACCTACAAAGAAAAATAAATAAAAGCTGGACCTACAGGCACATATTAATATTGTATAATTGTAGGATAGTGAAGCCAATAAAAAAGTACTCCGAAGAGGATCTCCAGAATGCTATTATTAACTATAAATATATTTTATTCCGTCTATACTTAAGATAATGTTAGTGACTATTTAAATTGTATATTGTGGTGGCATTTTTCACATCACTAGCAACCCGCCCCGCTTCGCACGGGTAGCAGAGACATCTTCAACAATCATCATTATATTTCAACCAATTTACACAAAAACTTAACAAATTATACCTACACCTAAACCTTCCTCATGAATCACTCTGTCTATTGGTGAAAACCGCATGAAAATTCGTTTAATAGTTTTTCAGTTTATCGCGAACAGATATACAGAAACAGAGATGCGGCTTGGGATTTTGTTTTATAATATGTCACTACATAGCACTTCAGAGTAAAGAGCCTCGGACATTTTCATATATATACATATCATTACTAAACATTTTAAATCAGTTTAGAAAATTTTAGTTGTATTGAACTTTTAGTATATTTCAAGATGAAAAAAAAATTATATATTTTATTCCTATTATTAAATTATTTTGAAAACTAACTGTAAACGTACACATACAACTACACTGAACTATCAATGATCCTAGACATATCTCTTTTGCTGTGTACTGTTATTAATTTCGTTATAATTTTTCTCATTATTAGCGAAAACTTGTAACTTGTAAGTTTTCCGTAAACGTAAAATAAATTTAAATAAATAAAATTTAAATAAACAACGCACCCTTTAACAAAATTCGAATTTCGTAACTATGCAGTAAAGTTTCAACTAGCTCGTAGTCTATGCGTGATAAAAATCTTGCGGTGGCGCTTTCTAAGCTCACATAGTAAACTATAAACGTTAACCCATCTCTAAAAAGCAAAAAGCAATAGTAAAGGACATTTAATCACTTTAGTTTTTCGTCGGTCACTGTGCACTCGAGAGTTTCCGTCAGCCTAAAAGCGAAGTTAAAAACTCAGGTTTTAAAGGTCGGTTTTAGGACAAAACAAACTTTGGTCCGCAAATATTTACCATCCGGTACATTGTGTGCTTTTTACTGCCTGGATCGTATAAAAGCAACCCAGGCCGAAATCAACGAAACACGTAACATTTACCTGTTTGGAGTAAGTAAGATTTCAAAATGAAACGGGATTATATTGAACAGATTTTTATACAATTATATGGTTTTGCGTCACTTAGTCATAAAAAAATAAAGTTTATACTACTCTGTCAAGAGTACCTTACCGGTACTTTCTTGACAGAGTGGTATAAACAGCTTTATTTTTTTTTATGTATATTAAGGTCAATAAAACACAAAATGTTAACAATTCTTCCAAATTTATTGTATCGCCTTCTGAAATAGTACACTTATCCCAACGAATAATCCAGTCATCAAAACATTTTTAAATGCATTTTCTGGAATCGACTTCAGTTCTCACCGCGAATTCTCTTTGATAACTTCTATCGACTGAAAACGGGTACCTTGAAATGGTCATTTGATTTGAGTTTTGTGAATGCGGTGGTTCTTCGGTGGTATTTGTTGAGTTCTTAGAAACTTGTTGACTAGTTTGCCTGTCAAACTCGTAACCCATGTAGGGTCGGAATTGACTCGTACTAGCATGTCTTCAGCGACTTTTACGCGATTGAGTTTTTGAAGAAAATGCAGATCTTTTGGGGACTAGTCGAGCGGAAGGTGTTTCATGCCCAAGAGATCGTTTAAAATGGTACGAATCAATTCGTCAGGTACAGAAAGTTCAGCGGCTATCTCTCTAACTTGAATGAGGATTTTCAGGCACAATCTTCTTCACTTTAGCGCTGTTAACTTTAGTTGAAGACTTTGATGGCCGACCAAAGTGAGGCAAATCTTCCAACAAATCTCGACCGCTTTTGAATTGCACTGTACCACTCATATGCACGAGTTTTTGATAAATTCGATTCACCGTATGCTTTCTGTATCTAACATTTTCAGCGACTCTGAACATGAAATTCCATTTGCAATGCAAAATTTGAGACAAACTCTTTGTTTGATGTTTTTATCCATTATAAAAATCGCAAAACACTCTTGAGATGAGCTTACAAAATCGAGTACTGAAAACCAGGGGCGGCCCTAGGGCGGTGCGAGCGGTGCGGCGGGCGCCGTCATGGGGGGGGCGCCGAAATTCATGCAGGAGGCGCCGAAATCAACCGAAACATTACCACCTACTAACGTAACTTTAGAGTAGAGGGTGTCCAAAATAGTTTCTGAGGTCTAAAAAAAAGGTCATTAAATTTTTTTTACGGGTGACACACGACATATATTTTTATAAGGACTAAAAAAAGCTCATCAAATTTATAGGGGCGCCACTTTGGGGTCTTGCACCATCTAAAAATGTAGCTAGGGCTGGTACTGCTGAAAACAAACTAAATGACAGATATTGCTCAAACTTCGCGTCAATATTTTTTTACGTTTTTGTTATTTAACTTGTATAATTATAAAACACTTGACATTGGCGGAATTCCTGCGCTGATTCTTGCGCGGGATAGAGTCCATAATAAAAAAATAATATATCTATATAGAAAACAGTTATGCCAACTTTACTACTAAAAATTATTATTTGAATTGAATTTGGTATTAAAATTAAATTTTATCAATTCCCGAAACTTTTTTGATGGAATGTATATCCTTGAAATTCTATTTATACCTACATTCTATAATATAATTTCGAATTTCTTGTAGAAAGGGATGTTGCGTTATTTTTCTAGAGAAAATATAACCAACTCGGGTTTCTCATTTATTAATAACAACATAGATGTTAATAAAATGTTTTATTTGTTTATTTAAACTCGGTAATGTAAACTTACAAAATATAATACAGACAGGGAATCTCGAATATTGGCACATATTGAGCTATGTCTTTGAAACTTTCGGTCTCATTTACAAAGTATTACATACATAGAGAATATGTGTAATAGATATTGCAAATGGAGTTTTTATTAATTTTACAATAAATCAATTAACAGTACAAGTATACCAATTTTCGTATTAAATTCCATAAAATCTAACGTTTTTCTTATTAATCTTTTTAGCAAAAAACAAACAAGTAAAATCATTTATTTTTATTAACTTTTATTAATATGTCTACCTTGGCAGTAGCTTTTGTCAATGTGATCTATTTACAGATTAATTTAACTGGAAATAAATATTAACACTCTTAAATCTACATATTTAATTAAATGTAAATGTATCCTAATCGATTTATAATATTAAACATCGATATTGCTACTAAGTATGTAACGTAGGTATATTGCAAATTCGTCAATGTAAAAGTATACAGCTGTAAAAAATCACAGGATAAAAACAAATTAGACCTAAATAGGCATAGAAGTCAAAAAGTACCAACTCCATATGAAAGTACCTATTCGGGAAATCGATTGAAATGAAGGCTGTACAACTGTTCCAAATTTGAAAAGAACCTCCATCTTATTTATTTTTATTTATCATCTGCTTCTACTAAAGTTCATTTCCAGCATTTTTTTATCCCATAAGTTCTACTTGTTTTCATACAAATTTAACTGTTATTTTATGCATTTTAGTGGACACCATTTTAGCCCTTCTTGCCTTCTACTCTTCATTATACACAACAAGTACGTACATACGCATACCATCAAAAAATGTACTTATAATAAATTGTATCTTTGGCACACGATTGTTTGGCAAGAGGGACGCCTATAAATTATTAATCATTTACAAATAAACCAGTCAATCAATTCGGATATCATAACATTGGCATGCAACACATTACATTGGCTTACAATACAACAGCACTTACTCTATATAAATAAGATATGAATTTATTTACAATAATATATCGTAAACATCTACTCTATCATTCGATTCGACAAACGATCCTTTGCTAGTTTGAACATTCACAGTTATCGGAGACCAGCACACCGGTTGGGTTATATGAGAGCGGCCGCCCGGCACCCTGCTACACGTCGCTGGGTGGCGAGGCGGGCTCCGGCCGCTAGTGGAGCTGGCTTTTGGTGCTGAACCCGTAGTGAAGGTATGGGGAACCGGCGCCATCACGGGCACCACCTGGCCCGCCGCCCGTGCCTACACCGCCCCCGCCTGGACACTTCAGCGCTGACCGTAGTTCTGAAGCCATCTCCGAACACAACGACGCCTGCACACCAGAACAATGTGTATGAAAATTGTATTATGTTATTATAGGACTTTTATGAAATTGTCTTTTTTATATCTTTTTATCATTATGCTCTTTCCTATGAGAAGGTTAATCTTTTTGAGGGGCTTTTGTGGGTAAAAAGAGAAAAAGCTGATGTGCGAATACTGTTTCAACATTCAGAGGCCTTTGGAGTACTTTACTCGCAAGCGTCTAATTTCAACCAATTTTTTTTGAAGCTCTGGTCTAACACACCAATTCACGCGTTAATTGAACTGGAAGGAAAATGAAAATGAAAATTAATTTTGGTCCTTACTAAATATAATATTCATATTATAGTTTCGGAGGAACAAGTGTTTGTAATTTAAAACAGAAGATCGTTTTCTTGCAAATATGAATTATTCGATAACAATGAAAGTGTAAAATATGTATATTTTTCATCTTTATTTTTTTTAATGGCTTATTTTTATCCACAAGGGTGTAAAATATAATTACTAAGGTCACTTTGATTAAAAAATAAAAAATGAAAAACAGTAATGAACGAAGAATGAATCGTCTGATTCTACCTTTAGAAATAGTATACGCATTAATTTCAAATTAAAAATGACAGTGTTTACGTATTTTTATGTATTCAGAAGAGTATTTAAATATACTATTCCAGTCGAATTACTGCTGAACCCGCATCGGGGAAATTTTATTAAAAACATTTATGTAGGACTCGTACTCTCTTTGAAGATATATTATTATGTTTGTAGCACGGGAAAACTGGTCCTTGATATTAAATAAATATTCCTTCCGTCTAAAAGGAATTCATTTTTATTTATGTTTTTGGTTTACGTTATATGAGATACATCATTCGGAAGTAGGATTTACTTCTTAGAAAAATTTAAGAGATTATTAGATCGTGAGTGATAAAAATAATTATTTATTCAATAACCGATTATGCGAAAAGTCTCCGGATATCAGGTCTGGTCGAAGTGGATTTTATCTGTTTGTATGTCTGCCTGTCTGTCTGTCTGTCTATCTCTCTATATGCACTCCTCTACAGATCTCAAACATCAACATGTTATTGATTTTTATTATCTACTCCCCCAAAAACTGGAAGATTTTTCGGCGTTATTTAGTGACTGAATTTGACAAAATAATATAACAACAATAGTCTAAATAAGGTTCTATAAAAAATAGCAAAAGAACCAGCCCGAGAGAAGTTTAGAGCGGCAGTATTTGATAACCGAATTTGAGCATTTTTGGTAACCACAGTACTAAAAAATTGTTTTGGAAAATATTCAGAACCGGAAGCGGAGTGGCAAGTTGGTGGGTTGAGTGGTAACTTTCGCAGTAAACTCCAATTATAATATACCGCATCGCGAGAAAGGCTTATTGTGCGTACATAGGCTGCACTAAAAGTATCGGGAATGGAATATTTCCACTATTCCTATCAAATTAAAATCTTTTTAATTGAAAACTCCTTGGTTTTAAAAATCGAATACCATTTATTTATTTTAAAAAAAGATTCTCGGTCTTCTCACAAGGTCTTCTCAAACTTGTTTAGTCGTTGAGAAAATGGAATTGACTCGAGAAAATTCAAGGGCGATGATTTATTATGACTTTCGAAGCGGTTTAACACAAAACCAGTGTGTTGACCGGATGCTTTCTGCATTTGGTGATGAGGCCGCATCCAAAACCACAATTTATCGCTGGTTTGCTGAATTTCAACGTGGACGTGTCAAGCTCAGTGATGATCCCCGTCAAGGTCGTCCAAAAACTGCAGTCACCCAAGAAAACGTTGATGCTGTGCGTAAGCTGATTGAGGAAGATCGACATGTGACATACCGCGAAATTCAGGCAAATTTAGACATTGACATGAGTCAAATACAAATAATCTTGCATGAACAATTAGGTGTAAAAAAGTTGTTTTCCCGATGGATACCGCATTTGCTCTGTGAAGAGCAAAAAGCGGCTCGCGTTACTTGGTGCGTCAGAACTCTCGAAAGATTCCACGCAGGATCCTCAAATGCTGTATACAACATTGTATCAGGTGACGAATCCTGGATATACGCGTACGAACCCGAAACAAAAAACCAGTCACGAGTTTGGGTGTTCGAAAATGAGTTAAAGCCAACTAAAATTGTTCGTTCACGGAGTGTTGCAAAAAAAATGGTGGCCACGTTTGTCTCCAAAACCGGCCATGTTGCGACTATTCCTCTTGAGGGACAAAGAACGGTTAATGCAGAATGGTATGCTAGCATTTGTTTGCCACAAGTCGTTTCCGAACTCCGTAAAGAGAACTGCAACCGCCGCATCATCCTCCATCACGACAATGCGAGTTCTCACACCGCGCACAGAACAAAAGAGTTTTTAGAGCAAGAAAACATAGAATTATTAGACCATCCGCCGTACAGTCCCGACCTAAGCCCTAATGATTTCTATACTTTCCCTAAAATAAAGAATAAATTGCGTGGTCAGAGATTTTCATCAAGACGCTGTGGACGCCTACAAAACGGCCATTTTGGAGACCCCAACTTCCGAATGGAATGGTTGCTTCAATGATTGGTTCCATCGTATGGAAAATGTGTCAAATTTCGCGGAGAATACTTCGAAAAGCAATAAATACATTTTTAAATAGTAATGTTGTGTCACTTCCTTGATTCCCGAAATTTTCAATGTAGCCCTCGTAGAACTACTAGTAATACAATATTTGCGAAAAGTCAAATTTCTTACCTCTTCTTTCTGTGGTCCAGACAATGGTGAATGCGTTTGATAAAATAAATTAAATTAAGCTCTTACGTATTAAAATTACATTACATAAGAATATAAGTGAACAATATAAGTAACAATTTTTTTAGAACTGTTTTTGTCAATGTAATAACTTATAAATATTATGTAAATTTCTCATCTCAGCTGAGAAATTTGAGATAAGAAATTTACAGCATTTACAATAGTTTCAGCTCTAAGATTGCTACAGAATGAAGTATATTAATAATATGGTTATTAGTATATTATATATATAACATATTACTTAATCCAAACTAAGCATAGCTTGTATTATGAGTTCCAGAACACGGATAAACATACTTAGCCCAGTTAGTGAAGCAAATAAAAATATTTATGTGTGCAAATATTTGCACTGAACGGGAAACGTATTTGCGATCTCTCTGAGCAAAAAGTACGAAGGGTTATTATGTAATATCCCTTGACTTATTGCATCCCTTGACATAGTTTAAACAGCCTTAATATATACTGGTTAAAAAATTAGTGCATTCTGAAAACTGTCATAAAAAATCAAAATAAAGGTAAATGGATAATATGAGAGATTGCTAAAGTATGTACGTAGTAATGAACGCTAAAACTAGGAAAACCTGGTCAAAATTATTACTTAATTCTACTTTAACAAGCCTACAAGAGCGTTAAAACATATATATATATATATAATGTATAATTGTATACGTAAGGAAAAGTACAAAAAACTTACTAGAAACAATATCCCCAAAAATATATTAATTTAAAAATAAACCTAGAACAAAAACAAAATATAAGTAAGAACTTTTGATTGTACACAAAAAAATACAATATAGAAATATATATTTTTCAGACACATTATGATGCACTACAGTTGGCAAGAAATTAAGTTAGTGTTTAACAAAAACCATTTGTTTATTCTCAATCCAAACTTAATTAAATCTCTAATAAAAAATAATAGAAAAAAAATTAATTCATAAGTACATTTTTCATGTTTGCTGCACGTAAACTTAATATTTAAATTTAAACCGATATTCAAATTTAGAATTCAAAGCTATGACTTACTCGTTCATCGACAGCAACTTTGCGGGATTTCCAAACAAATTCGCAGACAGCGATGACGCACGCAACGCCCATGCCTCCCATTAGTACGACGAACACGCCGCCCACGTTAGCTAGTCCTAACTCGTTCGCCGTCGACGATGACTTTGATGTCTCATCCTATTTTATTCAAAGATAGCTTAACATTATGGGCTGCATCATAAAAGTACTATGAAATTATATGAATTGTGCAAATGCTTTATCGTAGTTGTTATGAGTCTAAATGTTTCGATTAAACAAAAAAAAAAACGCGAAGACCAGGTCAATGTACCTGGCTATATAGCTCGCATATTGAATAAATACGTGACCCTGATGGTCTCCTTTCAAATTACTTCATTAGATTTTTGTTTACAAACATGTGAGGATTCCGATTAATTGGATTTTTTTGGCATGCATTAATTCCAGTTTTTAATTAAATGCTTCCTTTTGACGACCCTCTTTTGTGAATGGTAATTAAAATATCGGGCTTCATACAAAACTCTGTAATTAATTGGATTAAAAAGGTTTTATATATTGAAATGAATGAAGGTATTTATTGGGGCATAAAAATAAATAGGCCTTATTGTTTGTTATACCATACAGAAAACCTTAGAGAGAAATCCAAACTTATTATACCTTAAATACACTTTGACTCAATAGGTTCTGATCGTAAAATTTTTACTGAATAGACAGCGTGGACTAACGAAATTATTAGCTCTAAATAATTAAAAAAACAATAGAAATTATGGTTTGAGTTTAGTAAATCCGTCTGTGCACATTTAATATAATTTATTTTCACTACATTGAATGATAACAATTTACTAATTAGTAACTATGCTAAAATATAGAATGGTGATACCCAAGTAAAAACTTTCTTGAAAACGTCATAGTCTAGTTTATTCTAAAACCCATATATTAATTGGCTATGATGTTACTTTTTGGATATTTCAAGAGCATATTCCATTTACTATTCGATTGGACAGCAAAATACTCATCAAATGCCACAGGTGTACTTCAATAAGGCTATCAGATGTCTTGGGAAAGATTTCATTGTTTAATTGGTAGACTTAATAAAAAGTTTCAAGTTTAATAAATTTTCTTCTCTTTTATTATTGGATGTTTTAACCATTTAAAATTAAAAACAAGGAGTACTTCTTCGGTTAAAGTCCCTGTACTTAATATTTTTCACCCACTTAAAAAAAGAAGGAGGTTCCCAGTTTGTTGGGATCATTTTTTATGTAAATTACCTGATTACTCGAAGATGGCTTTACCGATTTGTAAAATTATTTTATTGTTTGAAAGGGTTATACTTCCTAGTTGATCTCATTCTCATTAGATTAGGATCTAATGGAGGGAATTCTTTAAATAGTATAGGCCTATAGCGATTTAGGTATTTTTATAGTAACTCATACATTTTCTCTCGCAGCACCATTTTGTGAAGTGGAACTCATAATAAAGAGTTCAGATGGTCACCGGAACTACCAAATAATTAGTATTTCATTCAAAAAAAATCCTTCTCGTTTTTTGAAGTCGAATTTAAGTATTTTCATTTAAATTTACATTTTTTTCTCTGCTTCTCTCTGCTTTTGAGTGACTCGAAACCCGAGTAACAACAATTTTAATTGACTTAAAAAAGAGGATGATTTTTGTGTGTGTGTAGGGTTTACGGTACTGTAGGATATAGGTAGGTGTTACGTTATATTTTCGCCCGTTGTGAACCGATTTCAACAATTCTTTTTTAATTGAACTAGTTATATTCAAAATTAAAATGGGACATCCATTTAAATTTACAAAAGTTAACCGACGGAAGAAAGAAACTAAACTCCTACACTAATGTAAATACCTAAATAATTGTCTACAAAACGTCTGCATCAGGTTTATATTTGGCTTATGCAAATATGACCACATTTCTGAATTTCGTATTAAGCTCAAGTGGCTCTATTCGACTTCACCGAAATGCTCAAATTCTTGCTCTACTTTACAATATTTTGTTTAATCCCCCTACTCCCTTAAAGAACGTTTTGAGTTCCTAAATTACTCATTTGGGAGGTTTTTGAGATTATCGGAAAATCAGCGCACGTTGCAGTACCGTTGCACTCCACTAATTTCCTTAATAATTTTTTTACGGTCCATGCAACTCGCCTGTGAAATGCATTGCCTGAATGTTTTGGCGTGCTTAATCGGTAACCACTTTTAAAAAACTGGTCTCTGATCACATCTGTCATCATAGTAATATTCTCTTTGACATTTATAATGTTGCTTACAATACAGGATATTTGCATTATGTATTTAGTTAATATTGGTATGTAATTATTATTATTGTAAGGTATAATAAGTACCTATATTTAATTGTTACGTATTATTTTCCTCTTACATTTATATAATTTCAATAATTTACGAAGCTGAACTCGTGCACCTGTTAACTGCCCTATATACAAATCCATTGCATCTGTCCATCTAAAAGTTGTCTGTAAGAAATCGTAACTAGCGATATGACCGCTGTTTGTACCATTATTTGGTTTATGATTTACAATAAAGAATATTGTATTTTATTATAACTTTGTTTCAGTACCAAACATATAAAAAAAAAATGAAATTCGATACACTTCAGCAAATAGACACGCCACTTCATTTTATGTAGTAATTAATTTGCTTGTTTTTATATTTAACGCCGACGCAAAATTGTTTAGGTATTTATATTAGTCTAGGAGTTTAGTTAGGTTAACAAGTTTATTTTTCGCTTTTCAGGCCCCTTTTTTCGTAGGTTTAACTTTTATTAAAAAGGTTTTATAATCACTACAACGTAACAAAAATTGGCAACCCACACTAGACCTAAAAGTGTAAACACTTTATCCGAACTGTGTAGTTAAGGTAGCTGAATCTTTTTTTTGGTAAGGCTTTATACTTTGACCATTGAACATTGATTATTGAAGTGGAAAGGCTTGTACGTTGAGTATTCTGTTCAAGCCGCCCAGAATTATTTTAGTAAACGACACGAACAGAATTCTTTTTCATGAAAACAGCAATTTCAATGAAACCGTTAGGTATTGTACAGCTCAAAACCTCAAATTTTGTCACTATTATTATAAAACCGTTATTTCACAACTCCAAATACGGTACGAACACTGTTGAATTGAAAAGCTCCTCCTTTTTTTTCGTTGGTTAAAAAATAAGCTCCTAAACCGCACGGATGTTGCAGTGGTTTAAGTGGTTCCGTGGTAAAAGGCACTGGATTCGATACCTACACAATCAATTATGTTCACGAATATTTATTCTGAGACTGCATTGACATCGTGTTAGTACTAACTTTTCTATATGAAAAGACTTAAAGCTTAAGGAATTGAAATGAAATTTAAAACTCAGAGATTAATTTAAACATCATTATCATGAAGCAAGATATTTTCACCTTCTTACCCTAGAAATCTTTAAATGTTACATAATTTTATTTTTTTAATTTAATAGTTACAGTAATCCAAAGGTTGTTGCAAAGGGACGTATTATCTACTTAGTATCTTACTAGTATATTATTATGTTTTCTGTGGTATTATATTGATATGAATGTATATTATATAACACGTGAAAAGATTATATCGTAAGAACCTCCTTGACATGATAATTATGTCATTTTATCAGAACAAATGTACAACTCTTTCATAATGGGGAGAGAAGACGACGAACATGTCATCTAACAGTTTTATATATTTGTACGCATAGCTAACGATGTCGTTTACCATTTACTTACCCTACAAGACCCTCCGCCACGCTTTTCTTTCCACCATTTCGTTTTCAGAATGTGCAATTTTCCCTCTTCTTGCAGTTTCAAAACTGCTCCGCTTATAGCCGTTCGGTATGGAGAGTCTAGAAAACAATTCAAGCGTTTATTACAGCCATATAATACTTTTTCCACATGTCAGCGCTGCCACAAAATTTTATATTGAAATAAAACCAGGTACAATTTGATGCTATTGACGAAAAAGTTTTTTCATTAATTCGCGATAAAGTATTATTCGTTGCAAAGTTGTTTTTAACAGTTTGCAGAAATAATAACAAGAGTTTTCTGTTTTAATTAAGAGGCGTTGCTTGATGTTATCAGATTTATTTTATGATTGGAAAAGTTTTAATACACAGTCAGGCACACAGTAGGTAATCTAGTAATAGGGCTAAAAGTAGGATTTTGTGATGTAAGGGATATCGTTTGAAGAATTATTGATGAGATTGCGGTAATTTAAAGATGTAATAATATTTCAAGTAAGTGAAGACTTACATTTGCCTCGTATTCTATTTTAATTTGGATTATTAGGCACCACTTTTTTTGAACTTTCATTTAGTGATTAGGGACTGTTTTAGAAGAATTAATATTAATTGTTATAATTATTAATTAAAATTAATTACTATAATAATTATTAATATTTAATTATGCTTAAGAACACCAAATATATTCAATTGAGTTCAGTTGTAATTTCTTATAAAACAGTATTTAATTTTGAGTTGTAATAAAAGTCGATTTTGGGGGTGCGAATGATAAAGACTTTGGATTCACTGTAATATCATTAATTCTCGAATCATGTCGGCCGAAAAACGTTCATTAAATATTTTCTGTTCCTATTAATGTGCATTTAAGATAGAGCAAGAGCTCAGTCGACAGAAAAGTAACTACTAGACTGTGTTCAGATGACAGGTATTGGCCGCGCGTTGACCTCGCGTTGTGTTTTTGTATAGTGTTAACATTTAGATTTTTAATTCTCCATGAATTCGGGTTCATTTCTTGTATTTTATATTTTTATTTTACACAAAAGTAAACTGCGTGAAATGTATGTATGAAATGAAGTGTCACCAAACTCTACGTGAAAATGGTTTACGTTATTTAAATGGCCAAATATAATCACGTTCTCGCGTTGAAAACGCATACTCATGTGACGGTAAATCAATGATTTTGAAGCGGGCGTCATCGCCGTCAGACGGCGTTAGAGCCGTCGAGTCTATTCTGATCACAACGCGTGTTACCATGTAAACGTGCACAAAATGCGTGTTCTTGTTAGCGCGCGTTCAACACCCGTCGAGGCCTGGACGTCGACCCGAATGAGGCCTGACGATCTTGAAAAATAATGTCATCTAATTTACTTCCTTTTATTAAGGTTATTGTACATTAATGTACATTGTATACATATTTGGTACTTTAATAGTATAAAAGTTCTCCAAAATAAAGATATTTTGAATCGATCATAAACTAACAAAATATTTAATACAATTTTGCACACATACTTCCACAGCTTCACGTTAGTATTTATAATAATATTATGCAAAAGAAATGCTTACTAGGTGGCATGGCAATTCCATATCCTTTCGAATCAAGCATGCCTCCGACTTGAGTAAGGTCGCAGTTTCTCTCCACCACATATTCAATTGTAGTTGACTCCATAAGGTATGCATAAGCCCCCTTTCCTCGGACAACTCTTTCTTCACCTTCCTTGTTGCTTGTTGTAAAAACTGAAGGTCTTGCTGACTCCATGAATGACCACATGCGTTGGTAGGTAGAAAAGTTTGAGTCCTATTTAGAACGTAAAATAATATGCATTTATAATTGCGTTAGGAATAGATTGCATATACTAGCTGAAATAAAAATGAAAAGATAATCTTTCATTGAGAGCGCTAAAAGTTTATAATAAAATAAAACCAGCTGTCTAGGTAATATAGAATGAAAAAAAAAAAGAGTTTTGTAAAGTTGATTTCGAAAAACAAATCTTTTTTTAGGGTCCCAACGAACCTTAAGACTAAGCCTCCACGTCCATCCATCTCTGTCAGCGGGCTGTATCTTATGTACCGTTATAAGTAGATAGTGGAAAATTTTACAGTGTGTATTTCTATTGTGGATATACTTAACAAGAAAATAAAAACAAACTTATAGGCCCCCAATCAAGAAACATAAATTTAAAGGCGTTTTATGCACGACCATAACAATTGCTGTAACTCTTGAACCATAATAGGTACATAATAGATACATGCAATTTTCAAACAATGAGTATTATAGCTTAGGGATTAATCTTTTAAACCTTTACGTCCCATGATATATAATTATGTATTCTTGAATTAACACGATTATAGGCATCACATACGAATTGCCTGACGTTTCGACCAGTTTGAACACCTGGTTACAGGCTGACCCTCAGTCATAATTATATAATATAATAGCTGCTTATAACAAATAATAAAAAGAAAATTAAGTTCAAAATTGTTATAGCGCCTCTCTTGGTTATTTTAAAGTTACTTTTATTTTTTTCTATTAAAAAGATCACAGTGTTCAATATTGTACGATGTTACGGAACCCTTCGCACTTTTGCTTTTGTTTTTATTTTAAAATACATTAAAATTTGATGATGTTATCTATTTAATTATTAGCTGATTGGCCGCCCGTGGCTTCACTAAATAGGTAACGAGTTTTTGGACATTCATTTTGGACGACATCTTAGCATAAATAGGCACCAATTTTAAGAAGAGCTATTTACTTGAACGTGCTTTTGTCAAAGAATATTTATTTATGTAGGCCTTCAGTGTCATGTGTCTGCATAGACAAAATATATTTTGAAAACTACGTGTCTGAAATCAGGCAATTTGGAAAGAATCTTAGATATTTACCATCATAATAATCCATCATTAATTAATGGTAATATCATAGTTTTTTAAAAAGTAGGCATCCGTAATTGCGTACGTTGGAACCAAAACAACCGAATAACAAAAGTCTTTTAAATTTCGATCAATGCCAATTTGCAAATATCTTATATCTTTAATTTATCTCTTTATACAACTAAAATATATACACTCATACATTACGACACTGTTACCAACTTAAAATCAATTACATGCAATTTATTTTTGTAATCAAGTAAAACCTTAATGCACTCTTAATACTAATTATTTAAAGCTGATGAGTTTATTACATGTTTATTATTTTACGACTCGCGAATGATTACAGTATCACTACATATTATAAAACAAAGTCCCCCGCCGCGTCTGTCTGTCTGTTCGCGATAAACTGAAAAACTACTGAACGGATTTTCATGCGGTTTTCACTAATAGACAGTGTGACTCTTGAGGAAGGTTTTGGTGTATAATTTGTACCGTGGGAAGCCGGGGCGGGTTGCTAGTTAGTAATAAATTACGCTATATAGTCGTATGCATGCGGTTTATAAAATCCTGTATTTACATACTCAATATTTATAATATTTACAGCTAAGTAACAAGGAGAATGTAAATTAAGGATTGTTATGTTAAACGCGTGTTTAAAAGATAATATGTCAAAACCTCGACTATATGGTTGCAAACATTACTTCTTCTAAATCTCCGACAAGTCCTCTTAACGGCGAAATTCAGAAACGTTTCATATTTATGAGGTTCTCGTTGCCAAACATCAAATTCATAAGGTAAGTCATTATTAATCATTTTTATTTATTTATTTATATTACCCTTACAGTTTTATACATTTTCATTAAAAAAGAAACTACTTGAAGAGAGTATTTTGCAGTCTATATACTTTTCGGGTTCCTAGGTTGAGATTTTCAAATCCACCGAACTCAAATTAGAGGAGTTACATGTACCACCGCCCTAACAATTACCACCGAGTGAGATGGAGTGTTTGGATATTTACATAATTTACGTTCAGCTTTAGAATCAATTCAGAAGGACCGCTGTTTAAATGCATTCCTAAAGAATATCTTTTTTCAGCCAAATGAACAATACACAGAATGAGCACGACACTCAAATTGTCCATTACGCGAAATGTACGGATAAGCGCGGATAGTGCAAAACGCATTAATATTGATTTATGTAAGTCCTAACTATCCATGACAAGCAACCCGCCCCGGCTTCGCACGGGTAGCAGAGACATCTTCAACAATCATCAATATATTTCAATCAATTTATACAAAATCTTAACAAATTATACATCTAAGCCATCCTCATGAATCACTCTGTCTATTAGTGAAAACTGCATGAAAATTCGTTCAGTAGTTTTCAGTATATCGCGAACAGACAGACAGACGCGGTAGGGGACTTTGTTTTATAATATGTGGTGATAAATGCGAAAGTAACTCTGTGTGTGTGTAACGCTTCCACGCCTAAACCGCTCAATCAATTCAAATGAATAAATATTAAAGTGGCAAAATAGGGGCTCAAAGTTTGTATAGGAGACCAATCAAGTTTGTCAAGTTTAGGGATTTCATCATCATATTTACGCAGAGATTTTTGATAAGAAATAAATAATGTTTCTGTATTTTTGACTAATCAAGGTAAATTATAGAGGATAATTTAATATTATTTTTGCAAAGTATTTACCTACTTACCTTTGTAATGTATACCTACATATAATATATGTGAGTATATATATTATACATACAGTGTATCTATAGTAACAGCTGATTTTACCACATCGAAAGCTTTATTAAATAAATAAATATTGATTAAACTCAATACTATAGAAAAACATTATTGGAGTTTAATTTAACAAATGCTTTAATTTTATATTTTAGTAATTATTCAAAATTCTGAAATAACTGACTAAACTCAAGAAGATATAGAATAAACAATACCATAAATTCTGTAATATTGTCCCTAACACGGATGATCTATAAACAAACTAATTATATCGCATATATCAAGAAAGTATATTGTAGATCTGAAAACTAAAGAGGAAATGAGAATAGCTGCGTGAAAAAGTAATTTTAGCACATATGAATGAAACTGTGGGACTGATCAACGACCAAATCATGTCACATGTTGAAGGTGATTGTGTAGAATACCTTTATGTAGACAATATCATGGACATTGAGCAAGTGACATTGTATCCTGTAGAGTACATCAACTTTTTAGATTTGTCCGGGGGGTTCCAATTGGTGTTCCAGTTCTGTTAATGCGAAATCTTGGCCAACCAAGAGTGTGTAACGGCATATGGCTACAAATTACACACCTAGGACGCAATGATGTAAGATCAATAAATATGACAAGAACAACAAAGGGAAAATATGTATTAATTCCCTGTCTTCTAATAATTCTAACCGATTTGCCATTTTGTGATTTTGCTATTCCAGTTGTAAAGAGTACGATTCCCCCTGAATGCAGCATTCGTTATGACACTAAAAAAACTCAAGGAAAAACCCTGAAAGTAGCATGTGCACATTTATACCTCCGCCTCACTTTGAGAGTGCAAAACGATTTCCGGGCGATGGGCCGGGTTGATGTTGTTCATGGATGGGAAGGGTTACCTGCAGGAGCAGGCCTAAGGCGATGGTTCAAATGGTTCCGCGAGCGCCTCTCTGTTTCAAAGTAAATAAGGACCCCCGTATTCCATTTTACGGTTGCCTGTAGTTTAACAGGCGGCCTAGTGTGCCGGGGTTTACAGAGATGTCTTCTCTAGTGTACACCTGAAATCATAACTGTTACCCCATGACAATTAAAATATTTAATAAAATTCCTAGTAAGATACGAGATCTGCCGCTATCCCAATTAAAAGCTAGATTGTATTCATGTCTTGTGGAGAAATGGTTTGAAACTGTTCACGAGTTTTGTAAAATTAAAATGAAAAATAGATTATAAGTAGCCACTTAAATGAAATTTATTTAATGAGATCTAATAGGATATAATAAATAAAAAATGGATAAAAAGTGAAGAAAAAGACGAATTTAATTATTACAGTATAAAAATGATACTACAGTATAAATGACTACTTAAATTTTAAATTCTAAACCTTAACCTTATTATTTTTAGAAACGAAGTCTCCTACTTTTGTCGTCCCCAACAGGGTTCATAAATTGTCACCACACCTAGCTTCTAGACCTTTTGTAATATTATTGAGTACAATAAAGACTGAAATTAAAATAATCATCTTCCTGCCCTTTTCCGGATTTTCATTGGGGTTGCGCAATGTGTGACAATGCAAAGGGTTTTGGCTGGGTTCTTTTATGGCGAGCCGCCTGCCTGACGCCAACTCTCCTAGGGAATGTAGTCGTTTTAAGACGGGAGGGAAGAAGGTAAATTTGCATAAGGAAAAATGGATAGGGAGACGAACCTAGGGTAAGGGATACCACAAGTCTCGGATGGGGTATGGGACTGATCCCTGAGACTTGCGGTATCCTTTACCCTGCAGTACAGACTGCGGTAGGTCGCAGAGGCCGGGGTCGCGTACCCGAATATCCTTTATTTCTTGTGACTGGAGAGGTCACTAGGAGAAGAACATCAGTTTTACCAGTGAAAATGAAATAAGATTTTTTTTAAGTGTAAGTAAATATAATGTTACTAGCTTTTGCCCGCGACTTTGTCCGCGTGGTGGCGGACATCAAACATCGTGGAGTGTAGATAATCTAATTTAGGGTAAACATAAGGCTCCGGCCATAAGACCCGGTGACGGAAAACTGTGTGGTTTCAGTTGAATCGAGTCCGACATACAACCTTGTTGTTAGGCCCCGCTGAGGTGATGATCCGTGGGGGTTAGATAGTAATTGGGGAGGGAAAACTCACCAGTCACCTTAGGTTTGTAGACCAAAACGATTACCAGAGCCGAGGATAAACCTCAACGAATTGTCATAGACATATTTTACATTGCTGCCGAATATTCCCGAGGATGCTCCGCGGCCCCCTTTAGAGGCGAAACACTGGTCGAACTATTATTACATGTCAGCGTAAGATTGCAATTTAAGGCTTAAGGCTTTGGAGGTACTTGCAACGTTTGGTAAGTACATATCACTGTAGAGGGTGTTTGGTTTGGATTCCCTGTCTATGGCAATTCGATGAGGCAAATGTCCGTGAATGTGTTTTTTCTTTCTCCGGATCCCGAGATCTTCATCACATCTTCACCAAATTTGCATGGTAACGATATCGGTTCATAAACACAAAAAAATACCTACATGAGCGTCAAATTGCGAAAATTCCTTTTTTTAAGTTGGGTAAAAATCGATGCGTGATGCAATCAAAATGTAAGTTTGTTACAAACTTTCATCCCCTATTTTACCCTTTAAGGGATAAATTTCTGAAAAAACGTCACAGTAAACTATTCTTTTTAACCAATTAGCTCATTTATCATTTTTTACATTTCTTACTTCAAAAATGACAAAGTTTCATGCAAACTTTCATCCCCTATTTTGACCGTTTAAAGAATAAATTTTCAGATTCTTTTCTTATAAAACGCTTACATCATGTAAGAAATACGTTCTCTAAATTATTTTTATTATTATACGTAAATAATACTTATTTATTTTTACAAAAAACTGAAGATAAACCAATATAAAAATCTCAAACATTTTTAATTTATTATAACGCCATCTATTATGGCATTGCACCTTCCCTATTTTTAATTTTTTTAATTTATTACCTTTGCAGTTGTAGCTTTTTTTATTACCTTTATTGTGTTTTAAATATTACATTATTTTTTATGCTGTAAAAAAATGGGTTAAGTCATTGCTTTTAGCCGAGTGAGTGAGTTTACCACAGATTATTTATTTATTATTTACAATTACAACAGATTATTTGAATTTTTATTATTTTCTTTAATGTATTTATGTTTGCATTAGTCTTTTCATTTAATTTTCAAAGTTGTATGTTACCGCCATATCTAAAAAACATAATATTGAAAATTACTCGAAAATGGTTGGAAATGGAAAATTACTCGAACATTTGCATAGGGGTCAAAATTCTGAAATGTACAGTCATGAAATTATTTATGTGTATATGGTAGTATAGTTTGTTATAACGCCATCTATTATGAAAGTCTTATATTTTAACGCCATGTACCTCACTTTTCGCATGATTGACATCGCATCCTTTCTTATCGGATGCCTACGTCATACAAAGTACACACCCTCCAAGTTTCAGGTCTCTACGATCAGCGGTTTAGGCTGTGCGATGATCCGTCAGTCAGACATTCAGGACAAAGCATTTTATATATATAGATTAGTTTCCGTGTAATGTAGATATAGAAAAGGCGAAATGTGCAAAGGACACTAACAATAACATGTAACAATATTTCGAGCGGATAAATGTTTCTTTCTTTATATAATTTAGGTTTAATACGCATATTTTTAGCCCTATGAGATGACGGGAAGTGAATAAACAGAGTTGTTTAGTCATCAACCTCAAATTTGGTTGGTAATTAAGTTATTTTACATAAAATACCAATAACAAGTTGCGAGTAGCATAAACTACAGTTTATTGACAACGATCTATCATAAGGCGTTCCATTGTTTATCTTGATATCTGTGAACACTTGTTCATTAGAATAATTAATTTAGAAAGTACATACTATAAAATGAAATATACTTACCCTAAAAAATGCAGCTGTAGATCCACCCTTCAATGCTCCATATTTGATTTTGGTCTGTTTAGCAAGGTCTTCGGCACTCTCGATGGGAGAATCCATTCGTTCCACCGTGAGGAATGCCGCCAAGTTAGCAGTGTATGATGATATCATAATCAAAGTGAAGAACCACCACATACCAGCTACCATACGAGTTGATACCGCTCTGGCATAAACAAAACAGTATTAAAAACAACATTAAAAAAACATCATCATAATTATGCTATTAATAAGAATGTTTTTTTTTTCATTTATTTTAAAATCGCAGTGTAGAATATATGAATAATTTGTAATGAGATCAGGATTTGAAGGAAATTGTGCCTTGCGATCAAACTTTAACTTCTACCGAGTAGGGTGGGTCACCATATCACTACGCTATCACTGCTATCTTCTAGTGTAGTAAATGTGTGTATTTATTAAATATAATTATGCAGTAGATATTAATATCACATTAGATTAGTCAGATTATGAGTACAGACAATAGTGTGAATGTGAGATCAATATCTAATATCCATTAGTCTAAGAAACTTTGATGCAGCAAGCTGTAGATACTGCACAAGCACAAAACGGGTGCGCGGTTAGATGCGACGTGTTTATTTAGCTACTAAATCAACTGTGGATATTTAGCTTATTACAGTGAAATGGAAACCAAGGCTAGCCGAAACTGCCGACACGTCTCTATTTAAATTTGACGCTCTAGGCGACTACCAATGCTTGAAATTCACAAAGGGCTGTGGTCGCTTTGAAACTAATTAGTAAAAGGGATTTCTTCATCCAAGCTCTGCAACTGAAGGCTACATTTCCGTTTTGTAATTATAGCAAGATTACTCTTCGAGTCAATTTTACCCATTCTGATTTCATTAATTGGCGATGGCGACCTCGCTTTGGTGCTTATGTTTATCAACTCCAATCAATTTAGCCAATAAACGTCGATGTTGAGCCCCGACAACGGCTTGTCGTTTTTGCGGAATTGTAACCATCAGAGGGGTGGAGTAGGGACTTACTTCGGCGCGATATCCGAACCTTGCTGCATCAAGGATCCGATAGTGAACCACAGCGAGTTCAATAGAGTGAACTGATTCTCCAGCACCGGCGGCTCGTCAAGACAGTTCCTGGGGCTGTCCCACTCGTACGGGCTGAACCTGTGCCCAAATACGGCCCATCATTTATTTAAATTATAGGTGTGGATTGTTTGCCAACGAACTCTAGTAGATTTCAAAACCAGGACTAAACGTCAACCATCCAGGTAAAAAAAAAAATACAAATAAAAACTATACAGCTAAAATCAATTTTGTGTTTTTCCTTGTCTAAAAATATCTTCTTTATTAACAAAACACCGTACCAGTCGTTTTGAACTACCGACTACAATTTTACGCGTTAAGTCAATATGCTGTAAAATTCTTCGATTTCTGCTTCCTGAATTCAATGAGTCTTCACATAAATTTAATGAAATGAGGAGCATAAAATCTGATATTGTTCACTGTTCTAATAACATTTTAACTCTTAAATATTTATAATTGAATTTCATTTTAGGTGCGACTTAATATACGTTCGTAGCCTACAGTCAATGATTAGCTACATGCAAATGTAATAAAACCGAATAGTTTTTTTATTGGATTTATTTATTGGATTGAGTATATATTGAGAAAGGTATAGCCTATGTAACATCACGCCCTTACAACCCTTAGGAGCGGAGCAGTGCCATTACCGCCGGTGAAACTGCAAGGAGCGGCTATTTATAAATAATGTGGAAAACATTCTTGACATACTGCATTATTTTTTATTTAAATTAAGAACAAATATTAGGGAACAACATATTGTTATATATAAATTGGCGGTTAGCTTAAGCCACTTCGATCTCGAATATCTGGCGTGTGGTTAGGAATTCCATATTTAAATTAATTTTATATCTAAGCTTGTGTATTTATGTTTCATGTGCGTTGGAAAAGTGAAAAAGTTAGAAAAATGGTTAACGCATGAGTGAAGCACACCAACAAACACGCGTTAAGTGTTGCGTTACATTACTCAATCGTGACAATAACGAGGGGATTTTGAATCGTATTCGTATTTGTGATGAAAAATGGATCCTGTATGGTGATCGAAAACGCTCACCTTAATTGTTTAACCCAGAAAACAGGCCAAATCTTGCCCCAGGAGAAAATTTACTCAAGAAAAGGTACTGACGAGTGTCTGGATGATCAGTGCTGGGGTTGTTCACTATAGCTTCCTAAAATCTGGCCAGACAATTACTTCAGAATCGTATTGTCAACATTTGCGAACAATGATTGAAAAGCTAGCCGTTAGACAACCGATACTTTTTCTTTCTTTCTTTCTTCTAGTTTATTGCTCTAGGCCATTGCTACTTCAGGACAACGCTAGGCCACACACTGCGAAATAGACGGTCGCAAAGTTAGAGGAGCTGCGAATGAAACATCTCCGACGACCATCACGATCCCCAGACCGTGCTCCAACAGATTACCATTTGTTTCCGAATTAGGAAAATTTCTTGCGAGGAAAAAAATTTCGATGAGGTAGTTCAAACCGCCTTCAAAGAATTCATTAATTCTTGGTCACACAATTTTTTCAGCAAGGGAATTAATGAACTTTAAATAAAATGGCGAAAGTGCATAGATAACAATGATACATACTTTGATAAATTACATTTAAAACTTCATGAAAAAATCGTCTTACTTTTTCTATATAAAACGTCAATTTCATATTTAAAGAATATATGTACATAGTAGGTACGTATTGAGATAAGAAATTCTAAGCTGTGTATAATTCAAAAATTTAAAATGTTAAGTTAGCTCTCTTTAGACTAGGTGTGCGATATTTCGACAATATTTAGCTTATACAGAAGGTCCATTACCTACTCATAAGTGGAAGAGAGAGCGAAATATTGTTATCCCGCTTCGATCTGCAGCGAGTAAATAATTTTACTAAAGTTGACAGTAATACGCAGGAATTCTTTGAAGAATATGAATTAGGTAAATATAGTTTGTTTTTACATTTTTGGAACATTTTATGTAAATAATTCCTATTATTTTCCGTTACACTTTTCCTTGACTATTAACAATGTTGCCAGTCTGGTAAACCTTAACATGCGCCTAAACTATTTACTTCAAAAATGTTCCAAGAGTTGAAATCCACTGACGAGTAAGTTGGCTAATTATTATAAATACATCCCCTCCGTGTTCTTCTCGTAGACTTCGCTGAGTTCACTATAATATCACCAGAAATGAAATATATACTTTGAATACTTTAATCATTTCATCACGTAACAGCATAAAATTTCTAAACAGCTTTAATTTCATTTCTAGCTCAAAACTGCCTTTTGCAGTATTAACCAATAAATTTTAACGTGAGTGATTCTCCTGTATTTTCTTACTTGGGCAAAAAGTCACAGCTTTGTTGCATGAGAGATCCGATTGCAAACCACAAACAGTTTGCTAGAGAAAATATGTTTTCCATTTTCTCGCCTTCAGGTGAGTGCGTTTGATGCCATTCGTATGGAGTGAACCTACCGAATATCGGTAAATACATGTTAAGAAACTTAACTATGTTTGGAAAAGTTGGCCATGTCTTACTTTAGAAGTATTTAAATTTGAAATAATAAGAACATTTCAGCAAGTAACCTAAAATATCACGATTAACAATAAAACATAAACAAACATAAACTTTGTAGTTAAAATACACGTCATACTACATCGACTTTTGGTGACAAAACGAGTGGTTCCTTGGAGCTAGCTGAAGTGAGTAGGAAAAAGTCTAACACTCCAGACGAAATCCGAATACTGCCTCTCACTTTGCTGCTTAAATTTCATAAAGTAATGTAAGTATTAATTTAATTATTAGAATTAAGATACCTTAAGGTATCTATTTAAATCTGATGATGTCATCATGGATACACCAACAGGGACGTGATTGATGTTCAGTCCTACAATGTCACTAATACCTTCCATTCGTCCCTCTTTCTTTTTTACTCTGCGCTAATTTTCTACAGCGTCCCTTCTTTTTTTAAATGTATTATATGATTAACCCCTAAGTATATTCATTGTTGTTCAATGTACCGAATCTATTGCAATAATAACTTTTAAAAAAGACCGTTTCACAATATATTTTATCATAAAAAAAATATATATTTAAAACAGCTGGTGAAGATACAGTCTGAAATAAATTAAAAAAAAATTACAGTGCAATTGAGGGCCACCACCAACAAGGGCCCTTTTAAATCAATTCATATTCATATAAGGCAAGCATTTCAAACACTGTTATATTTTTTGATATCAACTATTAATACAAAAATACTCATTAAGTTTGATTAAACTTTATCTACAAATATTTTATGAGTATGTTATGTATTCGTACATACCTTGCCAGAATGAAAAGGAGTACTGAAACACCAAGATATGCAGTGGCCATATAAATCCACACGTCGAGGGACAGAGGCGATAGAAAGGAGAACAAGTTCGGGGGCTGCTTAATGGGCTTGCGGTATAGAACCGAGATACCGAGATTCATGAACGGCATTGTAAAGTCGACCATCTGCTCCCTGTGCAAACAAAAATAACACAATGAATACAGTTAACATAAAACAGGCTCACAAAAGGTACCCCGCCCAAATATTGTAATGAGAAACAAACAATAGGATCTCACTGCAATAATTATTTTCCTTAACTGATTTCATATCTGTTTTCTCAAATAGATCTAGATTAACAGGAGAGTAATTTTCAACTCATTGAGCAGATATTAGGCAGGTTTATTTTCATTGTTACCTGTCGTACGTAATGGTGAGATCAGCGATGGCGAGGTCGGCTCGTTGTTCCAACAATTCCCTTATCATTCCGTCCCACTCTTTAGTCTCACGATTGTAGGACCCGTATCGACCGTCAGGCGCCAGCTTGAATGTATAATTGAAGCCCAGAATTTTAGATATCTCGTGAATGAGATCAATGGCGTATCCCTCGAATTGTGCGTTGCCTGTTAGCTTCTCGCTGGCCTCTCTCCTCATACAATAGGGCGCACTCTAGAGAATTAGAAAACAGATTTACATATGTAAATTTGTTAAAAAAGAATTACTATATCTGTGAATAGAGTTAACATACTTGGGGAATACAGATGAAATGAATTTGTAAACAGTAATGCGAGAGAAATGCTGAAGTATTTTTTTATTTAAACACAGGTTTGAGTATCTTCTATTCGGTATTTTTACTTAAAGCTTTATATTTATCCACACCATAAAAGCGGATACGTTTCGCATGAGTGTTTTCTTTCTATGAATATATTTTTACTGTGTGCCAGTCTACATAAATCCCCTCTTTGCTTCTCCAGAGAACACTTACATGTCTATATCTATGCTTGTATATATTAGCGATAAGCTAATTTACCTTTGTTGGGCACGAGAGAGCAGTAAAACGTTTCCGTTGAGTTAATATGTATCTCTATCTTGTGTGTTGTTTATTACTCACCAATATGGTTGTGACGATTAGAGTTTTGTTCTGGAGTATTTCCACGATCTGTTTTTGATTCTCGCCATAGGATCTGGTGTAGTTGACGCCCACGGAGGAGTTCCAAGTGCCAGCTTTCTGAAGTCCGTCCCTTGTTAATTCAATTATATCCAAGGTGAAATCGCTTCTGAATCCTTGATGGTCAAACTTTATGACTCCTGTTAAGCCTTTCATTTCAACCTGTTTATTGAATTATCGAGTTAAAAAATATGTTGTGACTTTATTGACATTATTGTTTACTTGTATTTCTAGAGTAATCTTAATGACAAGTTGATTTTAAATATTAAAGTTATGAATGTCGTTTTGCAATTTCTTTTAATTTTTTATTATTTAAAGTTTATGCACACACAGATAATTATGTAATACATTTAAATTAGTAGGATAGAGTGTAAAAACGGTTCTGCTAATTTCTCAAAATTCTTCAAGCAGCTAGTCTGCTACCTAGAACGTGAAGAAGTAGAAAATAGCGGTACTAGGTCTTGTGATCATATATAGGTTCAGTGTACTTGGTGTTTGTAAGCAGTTTAACATTAAATTAAGATAAAGAGATTAGGTTATATTAAAAGGTAGAATCAAGGCTCTATTTACTGTAAAAGGACACCAAATTAATGAAAGGAAAAAAAAAATTTCATTGAAATAAGTAGAACTTTGAAATGAAATTAGATGAAACTAGACCTATACGGATTTAGTTAGATCTTCCCTTTTCTCTCATTTCTAATAGAAACTGAAAGCGCATTGACAAAAGTATGGAACTTAAAAATCCATTGAAGATTACGTATATTTTTTTACATTATTTTTAAGCAAGGTACGTAGGTCGTTTGGTGGTTTTGTTTTAGTTCAAACGAAATAATTTTTAGAAAGAGTTTGTATAGACGACAATTCAGTTTGTAGCCGCAAGCTAGATGAGTTAAATCTATTACAAACATTTTATTTTTACTATCGATATACATCTATCGCAACAAAATTCGCAACAGCCCAAAACAAATTTGAGCCCACAAAATTTTGGGAAGAGTAACAAGAACCTTGGTAATTGAAAAGAGAAAACGTTGCTTACTTCATTCAATAAATTATTTTGACAACATTATATACACAACGGGCAATGTATGTTAACAGCTACAGTTTCTCATAGACATCGCGGAACTCAAGTGATGTGTACATCGTGGTGAGGCAGTTAATCCGTCAAGTCTAACATAAAGCACTTAATCCTGTTGTGTGTTGGCCACAGCTTTGTTTAATGACCACCGAATACTTTCTATTACAAGGCTTTAGTGTACTTTATTGTTTGCAGAGTGCTTGTAAACGGTTGTCTTTATACACACTAATGTAACTGGGCTGACTCGATGGTGTCCTGGCACATGTTTGCGTGCGGTTGTGAAGCGCATAGTTCTATTTCCTGGTCAGGTACTTTGTTATTTGTTTTTAAATAGAGATGTCCCAGGGAATGTGGAAACTTTAAGCAATCAACTCATCCCCATTATGGGAGATCGCTGCTTTGGCAAATACATTTTTAGATCTTACATGCATCCAAACAGCACTGTGTAAAGTTTTTGCATGGTATTATTTTGTTCTTGCAGGTGATTAAGGTCGCCAGACTTGATCGGGAGAGGGAAGTCCGATCAGTGACGTTCGTTTACGGGTTGTAGCTCTACTGTTATGATCTCCAATGTAACTTGGAAATAAAAAAGCACACGGAAAGAATCCTTTGCACGCAAATTATGTTTCCGAAGACAAGACGAGACGACGCATGAACAGTAAAAATGTTAAACCTCATTTAGAACATTCTTTTAGTAAATGTAAATATTCCTACCTATATTTAAAGAAATAAATGTAAATCTCTTAGAAAATCCTGACCTAAGAAAGTTGTTTTCAGACTCAAAGAATAAATTATTCCACTATGAGGTAAATAATAAATAAGTAATTCATGTATGTATCCCATAATTTGAAGGCAGGCAGCTAATAAATATATTCCGTTTATGAAAAATGAAATAAATATTAATTCATGAGCTCATGTCCCTGCCTTGTACAGAGGAAAGGAGAAATAAGCGAAAATAGACATTCATATTTAATTGATAAAATTATTTATTAACATATAACATTTCAGTTTATTTGTGAGACATTTTGAACCCAAGACGCAAACCCAAGCAAGGAAGGGTGTTATACCATTAACCTGTGTATATATGTCTGTCTGTGGTTCCTGTATAGCTCCTAAATGGATGAACCAATTTGAAATTAGTATTTTATTTGTTTGAAAGGTGACTCGGTTGAGAGCGTTCTTAGCTATAATTCAAGAAAATCTGTTCAGCTCTATTCTAATTGTTGAAGGAATTTTTGAGTCGAGGGCATTTCAAAATGTTAATTTATGCTTGCTATAAGTGAAGCGTTGTCTTAATAACACAATGGCGTACTAGTCTATTTTAGATTAATTAATACAGCATTAATTAATCTAAAATGCTATCTAGGCATTACAAACTGTGATTTGAAAGACGACGGTGAACTCAGTTTATGTCGTGGTTTTCTAAGCTTGTTTTGATCATCACACATTTACCTGAAATACTCAAAGCTGACAAACATCTACAAATAGATATAAAGAGGTATGTAAATATATTAGCATTTGTAAAAAAATACTTTTCAGATGGTTCTGCTGTTTATAAAAATATGTTTACTGTAGTTAGGCAACATACTTACGATTTTCATATAATTGATAAGGCTGTAGCCATGGGGCCAAGTATCCTCCGCCTCGCACGAGAGAGGCCTCACATCGATTTGTTGCGACGTATCAAGATCATGTAACGCCTTTGCGAACAAGTGAACCGCATCGTACATCAAAGCTGTCTCTGTCTGTTACCATACAATAATTATATCAACAAAGGTTTTATTCTTTTGGGATGTTGAGAAAAAAGTAGTACCTCTTATTTTTTGATATTCATAGAACATCCATGCAAAACCTGGAAATTACTACGCACAGGTATAGTTTGTAAAGTAATTGTGATATATCGCTAAATTACAATATGTGTATTATCAAATATTATAGAAAATCAGTCACTACCACTAAGGCATATCAAAAAATACTTATCATTGTTATTAAATAAGAGTATATATGTTTACCTGAGCGATCTATTTGATAAGATTAAAGGCAATACGTTTCAATGATATTGGTGGTATATAAAAAAAATTACCAATTCATCACAAACAATGGCATATTGTTAGCTGTATCAATAAAATATCTACGAGGATGTATCAAAGAATGATTACAGTACTTATTGTACTAGAATATGAAAACAGAATAAGGACATTTCTCCGCGAAAATATGAAATAGATATTGGTATTACCTATAAATATTTAGGTCATTTCTTGCTCTAAGAAAATAAAAAACATATGTTGTTACTAATTAAAAATAATTAGTTTTTTATCACATTGACACACATATTTTTTAGTCAAATCCACAACATTTGTACCTATTTATACATCATTAATAAAATATACAATATTAAGTATTTACAACTAAATTTTCTGAAACTTACCTTTATAAAGGTCATGTTCTCCTATAAACAAACAATAATTTTTAATACAACATATGAATAATCGTAATAGCTTTATCGTTAACCTCCATTAAGGTAGGTAATTACCTTCGCAGTGGTATGCCCCAGTTGTAGTTTACGTCCTTTTCTCGCTTCATCATAAACCCAATCCCGTACGACTCTCTGTACATCGGCACGTTCAGGGTCGAGTAATCTTAATGCTGTAATATTTGTACCGCCGTATTTGAATTCTTCCAAGTCTACGCTGTGAAGATCCTGTTGGAATGTGAAATGGAATGTAGTTTCTACAGTTACCCATTAGCAAATTGTATTACTGAAGTAAAGCAAACTTGAAAATTCGTTAATTAAAATTGAAACTAAAACATTCACACGCTCGCTCTTCTGCTTTCGGGGTAGACAGACAACATCCCGCGTCTATCCTTACATACCTCATGAGTTTCGTCTACTCTTCATTAAACCTTTCAAACAAGCCCGCCAATTTCGGACAGTTCTGACCTTCCTTTTCGTCAGAACATTTCCAATTTGGGTAGAGTACGTTCTGTGTTGTCGACCCCCAACTGCCTCGCTAACGTTTGCCTTATATACTTTTTGCCATTTATTCCGCATTCATTTTTTCTACGTGCACAAACCTCCGCTTTTTCAGTTTTAATCACACTGTTATCGAATATCTACATTCGTCTTTCTATCGACAATTTCGTTTAAATATGTTCCGGTATATTTAAAATAGTTTTGAGATGTATTTAACTTTGTAGATATCTCTCAATAATTAATTAAACAATACTCAAACATATATATTCTAAATTCTAACGCGACACAGAAGCATATTTTCCCCTTTTATTATAATACGAACTGTGAATACGAAGTGTATTCTATAATATACTATTCGATTTATCTCAAAGTTTATGAATAGTCTTACCAAAGATGTTATAAGATAACTGTGGTAATCTGACATCATTCCAATTTGTTGCGCTTGCTGAAGCACATCCCTAATCCTTTCAGTAGCACAGTCGAGTACGATGTGAGACTCAGCCGAGTTCTTTATTTGCTTCAGGAGAGGTCTGCAAAATAATTTGGACTTTACTGTTATAATTTTAGCACACATTTTAAAAAAATGTCATGGTTTAAATGTTACCCACCTGTAATCATGAGAATCTGGCAGTTGTCTCACCGCAACAGGCAGTTCTGTAGGCCCATGCGCTTTGAGCAGCTCTTGCAGGCGGACTAAACCATCACTATTCTCATACACTATAGTGAATGACTTCCAGCCCCATGCTCTTACTAAATCCACGTAGGCCTAAAAGTAAAGGATTTTATTTAAAACCCTTAAAAAATCTTTCAATGATATTAGATTAGGTACATCCTAGACCATTTTTATTTTGAATGCATGTACCTATTGTGTATTTTTTTTACACCAGTCTTTGTACCGTTTACCTGTCACATTTATCTAAATTTTATGTTTCATATTTCTGTGTTGCTAAGATAATCAGTTGTTAAAATTAATTATTATTTTCTTTATTATGGTAGAATATATATTTACACTCTCACTGAGAACCCTATTAACATTATGGTCTACTATAATGGCCAGGTGAAGGTTGACTTGGCAGAGGGAAGCTAAAAGCTTCCTATAGATAATGACTGAAATAAACAGATAATTACTACGTAATGCAAAGAAGATACATTTAATTTCTAGATATACCTCGCTATATAAAAGATAAATATAATTTGAATTTATCATTTAAACTCCTTAATGGTTAACTTCATTATAGTCGTTTGGTCTCGCTAACCCCTTAAACCGTTTTAAAAGCTGTATAATTTTATAAGCCATGAAAAGCTTTGAATCTTAATTAATTTAAAGTTATAAATGTTCAATGCTTTGAGACCTGGGCACGCAATATAATTGGACGAAACAGCCTAATTGAGGTTGTTCAATCTTCGGAGTCGATACACGATTTCGAGGAAGTAAGGGTGATCGATCGAAGATTTTAAATCGTATATATTTTTTTTTATTTTGGAATTTTTTATTCCGTTACTAAGAAAATCCATCAAAATTTAATGAAAATGTTATATTTGTACGCCATCAATATCATAACGATCCTGTCGTGTCCTTTTATAAATATTTTGATAAGATCTTGTATACTAGTAATGCGTAAAATGTGTCACTGAGATGAAAAGACTCTTTAGACTCATTTAGCTCATTTAGCTCACTAAGCTCATATATCTCACATAGCTTACTTAGCTCATTTAGCTCAATTAATTCAATTCCTTATCTCGCTCGTTTAGCTCAGTTACAAATATCACTCAGCTGCACCTCTCTCGCTCAAAGGAAGCTTTCGATTTTAAATTAAGTTTTTGTATCTTTACGGTGTCCATAAATATTCTTATCTCAATACATTTAAAATTGATTTTCCTTCAAACTTTGCAGACTGCCAAACTAGACATTATTATTTAAGCGTAAAATAAAAAAGAAACTAGGTGTACCTACTCTAACTGATTGTACAAAAACTTATAAAATACAGCCAGGTTGGCGTATTTAAAAATCTATTTTTATGTACAATAATTTTGAAAGATCATAAATTTAATTTTAATACAATTAGAATTATAATCCAATTTACAAAATCTTTTTTCGTACCATTATTATAATTGTAAGCAAAGCAAGTCTTTAAATCATAATAAAACAAATAAAGATTTAGATTTGTATTTTTAACGCAGTTTTAATGTAAACTTGTTTTTGTTTTCGATTTACTTTAGGATTTTACTACGATGTAAGTAAGGATTCGGTAGGGACTTTAATTAGACAACGCTAATAGGGTTATTTAGAAATAATAAAGCAAAGTTAAGTGTAATTAAGAGTTATTTTTAATTTAAAAATTGAGTAGGTTTCCTAAAGTTTCTTTCGTCCCAACTATAACATTTGTGATGTACATGAAAAAGGAAATTAAAATGTTTATTTAGTAATACAAAGAAAGTTACAAAAGTGCTTAACAGAACATAAAATTAGTGTAGCTTATCAGGTAAATATTTATCGCGGTCCCCACACTAGATAAGCCTATATTGTGGGGTCCCAGCCAAACGTATTTACAATGAAGATTTAGAGCTCCTGCACTTTACAATTGTAAATATAATAAAACGAAAAAAGGTTTAAATCTTTCTAAAAGACAATTTTGTTAAATTGTCTTATTTTAAAAAGAAAGATGCTTACTGAACGCTTACTGAACGCTTACTGAACGCTTACTGAACGCTACATCGGACACCGTAAGCCAAAGTCACCTTTATCCGAAAATCAGATGAGTGGATTGAGATATGTGTTCAATAGATCAGAATCGTGATTGAAAATCATTAAATTCCACAGCCACCACATTAAACATGAAACTACATATTGCGTTATAAACATAAAAACTGAACAGCTAAATCTCACTTAAAAATTCGGGCTGCGTGCCCAAAAGCTTCCTGTACCTATTAAAAGCGACCGGGCTTCATTCAGAATTCGGCAACAGTTTTATCCCATTAAACCTTCAATGGTTTGAAGTTCTTTTTTTAGAAAAAAAATAAAAGGTACTGTCCACTTACTGGATATAACTGAACATAAAATGAAAACAAAGTTTGTACGGAGGTTACACTGAAAGTTTTTAGAAAATATAACACGGAATGATATAGAAGAACCCTGTTAATGTTTTTATTGCTTTTCGAAGTAGTTTTCGTTCCTTTCTATGCATCGTCGCATGCGATAGAACCATTGACTGAAGCAGTGAGCCCACTATTCTTTATGGATCTCTTCGATGCCTTTTTCAAACACAGCCACGGCATCTTCAGGGTTCATAAAACGAATTCCTCTAAGTTTATCTTTTATTTTTGGAAATAAATGAAAGTCACAAGGTGCCAGGACGACCTGGCACCTTGTGAATCACCATGAGGTGGAGGAGGATCCTGCTTCTTGGGCGCTGATGTCTAACATTTTCTAAGACAACTGGTAGACCAAGACTGACATCCCAATCTGCAGTAACAGTCCTTTTATCTTCTAGAATGATTGTTGCGAAATGACCCGTCCATCCAAAGAATGAGGCAATCATCTTTTTCCTATCATTTCTGCCCTTCTTTACTTTTGTCTTTCGGTTTTGGGTTCGTAACAATATATGCAGCTTTCATCACCTATGACGATATCATATACATCATTCGAGGCACCTCCGTCATACTTTTCATGCATTGAGCGGCACCAATCCAAACGACGGCGTTTTTTTGATTTTCTGTCAAATCATGAGGTAGCTATCTAGTACAAAATTTTCTGACGCCTAAATATTGATGTAAGACTTTTTGTCCTTGACTTAATATGTCACCCTTCTATCAGCTTCTATCATTAGCCGCACAACATTCACGTTATCTTCAGTAGTCGAAGGATGTCCTTCTCTAGAATCATCAGTGAGTTTGCTTCGACCACGTTTAAACTCGTTAAACCAGTTGTAAACAGTGGCACGAGATGGGTCTTCGTAATGAAATGCCAATCGAACTATATCGTAACATTGTTGTTGACTAAGACCGCAACGAAAGTCGTAATAAATCATTGAGCGAAAATTTTCTCTAGTCAAATCCATTTCGAAGCACGATAGGCACTTTTTAAATTGCCGCCAATTTGTAAAAACAAATGACATATGAAATCATTTAACATCTACCAGATAGCATGAGGTTTGATTCTCTACGCTAATTTACTGACCAAAATATTATACAGATTGAATACATCACGTTCGTTTTGCACCCAAATTGTACAAATAAATCATGGATATCGATAACGGAACTGAAAATAAATTAGAACTCAAAAATAGACTTGTCATAAATTTGTATAGTGTTTATCTCTTGAGTTTACTTGTAGATGTCAAAACTTAGCGACCCTTTTCCCAGAATACTAATTAATCTTTGACTGTGCAAGACTTAAGCCATGGATATTTTCAATCTTAACAAAACACTGTAAGAGCACGATTAAATAGTTTCCCGGTTACTCTAACCACTAAAAGTCATCCCTCTGGGATAAGTTTTATCCTCCCCGACAAGGAATACATTTTCAATGACTACACTCACTACAATAGGGCCGACAAAGTCCCGCATACCAAAACCACTTCTCGCAATTAAGATAATTAATTAACAAAGTTTCCCCTGACAGATTCTGCAACGATCTAAATTATTTGGGGACTAATTATAGTAAGAAACGTGACGAGTTTAGGCCTTCTAGATAGAATGTCTAATTTTACAAAAAAAAAAATAAAAAAAGTTAAAGAAGGATGTTGTTTATTATGCATTATTTTCACTATAATTCCTATTAAAATTTTGTATCATATGTACAGTCTGCCAGGAGAAAGACGAAATAGCTTGGATCAAGGGTAATATAAATTTTGTCAATGAATTCTCGATTCCGACATACCACTTCACCAATAGCCATGGTGAGGTGATTAATGTATCTGTAACACATATCATACATGAATTTTAGTTTTCTACACTCTTTCTCCGTATGAAATTAACTAATACTATATAAAGAAAGCTGATTTCTTTGCAAAACAAACAGTTGAAGTAATGAAGAAAACATGATATTATGCAGTGGATAGTAACAATCAGTCTCTATTAACAATATCAAATAAAAAATATTTTTCAAATGTGTCTTTAACTCTTTAAAGGGTTATTTATTCCAAATAAAAATAAAAACTGACAGTCGTAGAACTGCACGTCAGAAGTGAAAACATAACTTACATTTACAAATCTATATATATTATGTATCTGAGCGTGACGGGCATGCGAGTTCAGTGCTTTTCCTCATACTTAAAAAATGGTGCGTGACTCTCTTGTGTTACCGTGATCACTTATAAAACAATTAACAAAATATTGTTATTTTCGTATTTTTCACATAACATAATAATCTTATGCGATAAATGACGTAAGGGTTATATTGTTGTGATATTCTTAAAAACATATAACGTTTTTAAGAATTCATTCAAAGTTATTTAATTTCACAAAACGCTTATTCTGCCTTCGCTTAAAGTACCCACTATATCATTAAATAATATATCATAATATATCATTAAATCCATTTTGTAAGTTTTTTTAAAAACCTCAACTAGAAAATTTAATCCGTCCCGAAAATCTGTTTGAATAGGGTTGAAAGGGTTATTTACCTACTCTTAAACGAATTGAAAATGATTTCAAATACTCAGCGATGGAACAGCGTATACTTACCGTAATAATTTAAGTGGCTTTACACCTTAATAGCTTATGCCGAAAAATTAGAAGAGCTTGCTTAGTAAGAACATTGTAGGATTAAGAATTATTTAGGTACATCTACGTTTTAGGTTTTAATTTTTATTGAGAATCGTGATTTGGAAATAATATGAAGGGTATATTGATGACACAAGTGGTTTAGTAGTCACGTACTTAAATTGGTCAAGATCTAATTTTCAAAATACCGGTTTCTTTAACTGTGATGCAGATTTTGGTTTAAAAGAAAGTTTTCGCTCCGCAGAAGGAGCATCGCAGACATTTATAAGTATTACGAATAAATTCATGAGATCAAGTCTCGTATTAATGTTAGCCTTTTACTGACATAGGAGCAGAATAATGATTACATCTCATTTCTAACGTTATGAAAACCAATGTCAGTAATCGTTCTTTTACATTTTTCGTTGTTTATTACACTGCATTTTAATCACATTCAAGAAGCCATATTCCGATTGTTTATTAATTACATTATCGCTGCATTATGACTACATATCTCTGTATTTAAATAAAAAATAATGTACGTATGTTTCTCCTCTATGCATTTCTAAACCGTTGATACTAGTATAGTATTATGTTATCTGTGCCGTTGATTAGATTGTTATGCAATTTTAACAGGGTCTTCTGATAACGCCTGCAAGATTTTCTGGCTCAAAAAATCTATACTTAAAAAAGGTATGGCGTGCCGGGTACAGATAGTCTATCTATATTTTCTTATATATAAAAATCTCGTGTCACGGTGTTTGTGGTGGAACTCCTCCGAAACGGCTTGACTGATTTTAATTATTTTTTTTATATATTTGGTAGGTATGAGAATAGGTCGTATAGTATTTTTCACCCTCCTGCCACCACCCCCATTTTTTTAAAAGAAAAAAGGCATTGCAACGCATGCCAGGTGCAGCTGGTCTATATATATAAAAATCAATGTTTGTTTGTTTCTCCTCTATGCGTTCCGAAACCATTGATCAGATTGTGATGAAACTTTGTTAGGGTGTTCTGGGGACGCCGACCCCTCGTCGGCGTCCCCAGAACACCCTAACAAAGTTTCCTTCCTGGCCCAAAAACTATAAAAAACTGCATTGCAAGGCATGCCAGGTGCAACCTAGTGTTTAATATAATATACTAAAGTTTAAACATCAGCAACTCTAAGGTTACTTGAATAGCAAAAATATATTGACTCAATACAACTATGCATCAGATAGCCTATAGGTAGCTATACACATACATAATAAGCCTATAACTGAATTAGTAATATATACCACATTCTCGTATTAGCGTAATTTCATAATTACCCACCTAATGCGCAAATAATCTCTTTGGTTTGTTTGGCTTATAATTAACTTGGTTACTATAGATGAAGTACAGTTCAGAACAACAATTCAGACCAACTCCGTGAGCAATAAATCAAGCGAAATAGTTTAATACGCTTTACATTTACGAAATGTGTTGTCAGGTATTATACAATAAGCTTCGTAAGCTGTCATATTATGGCTTTTGTGCCATACGAAGAAGCCTATTTTAAGGATCATACATGTCAGAAACTTTAACACGATTTGGATTTTAATGTAGCAAAGTTAGTCGTTTAATATATTTCAATTATATGATGTGTGTCAGTTACGGATACATTTTCTTTAACTGTAAGAGAGTTGTCAAAAAAAGCGAGTGGGGGAGATAGAGATAATTAAGAGATTCTAAAATTTTCACCAAAGGAATAAAAAAACTTAGTTCCGACATTTGGAATCGTGCTTGATATATTTAAATATTTTTACCATGGAACATGGATCATTAACCATTCATTCAGTAAACTCAAGGAACGAAGCTTCTCGAAAATCACATCTTTAGATAAGTCCTAAGTTCTTGATTTTATGCTTCTCGTAGTAAGGGATCTATTACATTTAAAAGTCTATCTTAGGTTCACACTCCAAACGTAATCTGAATTACCTATCTGTTTAACAGTTTTAGTAACGTGTTTATTAATCTACATAAGATGTAATATCAGTAGGTATTAGGTATTTTAGAATGCAATAAACACTAAACGTAGCAAGAATAGTGCTGTACACATAGTTTTAACCTTTCAAACAATAACAATACTGTATTTTTAAAATACCATAAGTGACAATCTGTATCTAATTAAATAAACATATATTTTCATTAATTTTGACGAATTCATAACTCTAATGTTACATGGCCATGGGTCATTCGATGGTTTATAATATATGAATAGACGTAAAATTAAAAATCTAAACTAAAAATAGATAATGTAAACCTACATGTTTACCTACAGAATAACAAAAAATGTTTAAATGTCGGTTTTATAGATTATTGGTTTCCAATGTATTTATCCCGAATCCCAATCAAATTGGCTTTCAATTGACAATATAAGCACTCACCCGACTGAGTGCGGCGGGATGTGGATAAAGGTTGACAAGGCAGGATTCTCGTCGAGTACGATAGTCCCATCTGGTTTCTAAATGGGGCAGTTCCATTGTGTCGCAGATGGACTGAACGTGGGCGGCCGCCGGCGCTGACTGAGGACCAAAGATGGCTGCCACACCGCTTCTTAGAAGGTGACATACTGTGAGGAAAAAGAGCTAGTCAATTATAACTTTCGTATATAATAAAATAGACTTAAATAAATTGTTTAAACCTTTGTTGGAGATAGATAGAAATATTGAAAACCTAAAATATTAATTAAATAATAATACAAATGAAATATTTATTATATGTTACGGTTAATAATCGAAGTACGGTTACACTTAGCTCTAGCCGGCTAAATCTAGGTGGGTGTGGTGTGCATTTGGTTAAACCTAGGTGTATCCTTTTTATTCACGGCTATTATTAAGTGTAACCGGTGGCTTTCGGCTAAAACTAGGTCTAGCCTTTTTTCTATTGGCTAGGTATGGGATCATAGAAAAGAAAAAAACAATCGAACTCATACGGGTCATTAAAGTCTTATTTTTTTACTAAGGATATTGCATGTTTTTGGCATTACAATGGTTAGTTAGGTTAGTATGTGACATATGCGACCAAACTTCAATGTAAACGTTTATACCTAATTGAACAATGAGCAAACCTTACTTCAAAATAAAAGTACCTAGTATACGTATTATAGATTGATATTATTTAGTTACATAAAATAAGATTTATACAAATCAACAGAGAAATAAACAAACTTAAATACATTATTACTACTATAATTATATATTTACACGGGAATTAACGCGATCACGAAAAGGTACGAGTCAGCCTGTGACCACGGACAGTGCAACCTGGTCGAAACGTCAGGCAATTCAGAGGTATGTAATACCTTTTCGTGATCGCGTTAATTCCCGTGTAAATACATAATTATATCTTGGAACGCGAAAGTTTAAAAGTAAAAAAAAAATTGACCCGTCTCACCCAAGACGGATCCCGTCACCCAGTGCGACCGTCACCCGTGGGTCGCACTCCTCTGAGAAGCGCGCGCGGAACACTGCGCTCTGACTCTCGGGCGTGTATCTGTTCGGATGACGACTTCAGCAAAAGTTCGTCGCCCGAAGGCCGCTTCCTAAGGTGGTCGGAGGTCATTAAACGCCCTCTGGTGCGTCTGCTGCGGGCAGAGAGAGTTGCACTGCACTCTCTCCCGTTCCGCCGCCTCCTTTGCGGACATCATCTCCTCGCAGTAGGAGGCGACGACGTTCCATGCACTCTCGCTCTGAACCATGGCCAGAATCACGGTTGGGAGCGAGAGACTTCCCGCAGCACCGACTGCCCAGGCTGGGGAACAATCACCAGAAAGGTGGCACCGTGACGTCGGCTCCCGGCATGAGGTAAGCTTCATTCAGCTACCTGTAGGTATTCTATGTCTAGTTTTAACCACAAAGCAGTAGCTATTCTATATGTCCAAATGACATATAAAACGTTTATAGTTGGGGCACCAAAATCACTTTTTTATATAACTGTTTAAGCTACTTAAGACTTGGATGACTTAGTGATTTGATAATCACACACAAAGAAAAGATGAAGCTTTCTCTAAACCAAGATAAAACGATTTCAAATTAGTAATTACACAAGCATTCAATGTAAAAGTTGTGTAACAATGTTTCTACAATGCAATACAAAGCTTCATCTTTTCTTTGTGTGTGATTATCAAATCACAAAAGTCATCCAAGTCGTAAGTACGGTTATATTGTTAGTTGTTCATTTTAGTTATGATGAGAAATGTTTTATGAACTGTATCTAATAGCTACACACATACATTACAGAATAGGCGAGCAGTAACAGTATCTTATAAAACATTTAAATAAAGAGCTTCTTTCGCCTTTTATATTAAGGATCCCTTACACAGAGTATTAATCAAGACTGCTATAAAAGAAAGCACTTATTTAGTCTATACTGATTAGTTTATCTATAGACATTTACTTTGAATATAAAAGAAAAAGGGAAGCCTAACGGAAGGGGGCTGTTCATTACCCTTGCTGAAGCAAGCCTGAGACGTGTTGCGTGAGCGCCTCTCTAAACCAGAGGAGGCAAATCACCCGCCCCTGTACTCCACGATGTGACCGCCTGCTGATCAAGAGGCGGCCAAGGTCTGCAGGGGTTCGCGGAGGCTTCTTTCTGACCTGGGTCCCTTGCAATAGACTCACTTGTGATGGGTGTGATTTTAGTCGATTCGATTGCGACATACTATAACTTCACCGTTAGCAACAGTGAGGTGATGACCCGTGGTTTCGATATGATTCTAATTTATCACAAAATTGTTTAATTTATGATTTAATTCTACCTAACTAGGGCGGTTTATTATACGTAGGGTATTTTTTATGGACGACGCACTTTACAAAAATGTCTTATAAATAGGGAGGGAAAAGTGGATATAGCGGCGGTCACGTTGTCCTGAATGAGACGTGACCGGAGCGGAATAATGTATTACATCACACATCAACTTAAAAAAGTGATTGTGTTCTGCGATCTCAAGACATGTCTCCCGGCTCTCGGTGACAATAAATTTGCTACTAATAACATATAAGAAGCTTCTATTTATCAGTTAATTATTGTGTAATCGCTGTTAGGACCAGTGGAAACACGCCTGATGATCTTTTATGTTTAATTGATACGCAATAAAGCGAGATTGTCACTATGACTAGTGTGCTCTTTAGCCGTTTACGCATTTGCACATAGGCGTCTTGAACGCTATCATTTATGTATCTACATACATATGTAATGTGTTAGAATAATGCCATTTTTACAATTACAGTTTTAACAATATCGATGAACCTAAATGTGACTGAACAGAACGTTGCGATCTAACACAGAGTCACAGATCCGCCTGCAACTTCAGGAAGAGAAGGCGAAGGCGCTTATGCTTATATACTTACGTTTAAATAAAACCAAACTTCTTACTTACTTTTACTTGTGCGTACATGGTCTTAAGCGTAATATTAAAACTGATTTAAGCAAAATATAGAACTTTCTTCGCTCACGTAAAAGTTATATCCGTCGAGAGCAGTACTTTTTTCTCAACAAACCTTTTACCCTTTAAACGTACAACGCGTGACAACGTGTACGCAAAATTTCATGATGATCGTTAAAGTAGTTGAGACGTGAATGCATAACAAACATTATCACATTCCCATTTATAATATTAATTAGGATTTCAAGAATATTTAGTTGACAATTGTAATAATGAAAGTGTATAACGAAACTATGCTTCATTATTTTAGATTTTTTTAGATTTCCAAAGATTCAGATTTCCAAAAGTTATAAAAGTTTGATTTGCTAAGGTGCATTAGAGCAAACCGCTCACAGCTTCATTGGACGACTGTGGAAATTACTGAACCTATAAGCCGTGAAACAAATGGGAAAAAAGTTAGGATTTCCAATTATCAATAAATTCTGGGTTATATCCTGGGCTTGCTAAGTAATTACGTAGCAGAGGCGAAAGGTAAAAACTTCGATAGGGGAAGCTGACAAGGTTATAGGTCTGAGAGCTTGAAATTTTTTTTTCTATTTCAAAAGTTATTTCTATTTTTAAACACATTTTGAACCAAAAAATGAATACAAACTTGCAACACCAAAGGAGTCGTTCCCACTTTATTGACCCTCCCCAAGGAACTCTCGTGACCCAGTTAACTAGTATGAACAATGTTTGTGAGTTTGCTTCTAATCTTTCCTGTATGAAGTGTTTTGTGAATAACAGACTATCATCTCAACAATTACAGCATATTTCCTACCTTACGAGAGTATATCTCTAGATTTTATTGATCATCTTTGCTTTTTAATATCATAATTTGTTTAATTTATCACTAGTTACCTAAGTACAAACATTTTTTTATGCTAAAGGTTGGCTTTGACATGGTAGTGGTTTGCTGGCGTCTGTTGTGGGTGAATAAAATGACCTATATTTCATGTCGCAGGGTTTTAACTCGGAAGTCGTAGGTGTAATGCGTGGGTTTGGTTACATCGATATCCATAAAGACAAAACTCCAGGGCATTTTTCTATATCCTTAGAACTTATATTCAGTGATTTTACGTATAATTAAAAAGCTTTGATTTTTATAAAAGTCAATTATTAATTGCAAAAAGCAAGCAGCAACGCCTATGCGTTTGAACTGCTATGATCTAATGACAAGTGTAACAGCCACTTTATAAACACACATATAACAATGACAGAGATTGTTATTTCTAGACAATCACAAGATAACGAGCTACTTACTACAAGTAATCAAGTGCGACTACAAAACAAAAACTTGTTTCGTCGTCTCTCGGATTACTTATCCCGTTTTTCCTATCTTTTCTTCGATCCCAGACGTCTGTAAAAGAACTAATGACTCGAAGACACCCTTGTACAAAATAATAATGTTGTCTCTTCAATAAATATGCAACGATTTATCACAAGATGACTTTTGTGATTGACGATTGTCCAATATGACATCATTCATCCATATCACGAGCAAAATCATCGTAATCATACACAGTGGTCAGTTTCTACCCTACTTATGTCAAGTGTAATAAAGATAGACGTCGATTTATCTTCATTAAATAAAGGGTGAAAAGGATATAAAGAAACTTGGGTGATATATTATGGCGGCAAGATTATGGGTTTCAAGTAGCGGCTGCTGAGCGATAACGTTGATATTCGGGTATTTGCAATCGAGACATTTTCGTCATTTTGTGACGAACTACTTTTGATAGCCTATTTTATAAAATGTTATGAATGATGTTCATGTAACAGTTATCGCAGGCTGACGTTGATACAAAAATGCATTTGCAAACTTAAGACCAAACTTACATATTTTGAAAATTTTCAGAATAATTCAGCTTTACTGAATCCGAAATTATGTTTTTTCTTAATTATATTTGTTTTTCGATCGTTACTAAAAACTCGGTGGTTAAATTATTGTAAATTTACTGTAGTTTGAAGGGTAACTTAATATAACGGATATTTTTGTGATAAATATACCTATGGCACGAAATCTATCTTACGTGTATTTTTTACTATGTTATTAAATAGGAATAATAACAAAACATTCAAAGTAAATACCAAATATTTAGCTTACTTATAATATTTGTACTGAAGTTACCACTTAATTGGCATTGAAGTTAGATACTGTCAAGTTCAGAGAATTTGAGAAAAAAAATATATGTAAAATCGAATTGGCAAACAATAACATATTAAGAATTTTCCCTAAAGGTTGTTTCCTTAAATGTTTATTGTACCTACTACATATTAATTTGTTATTTCTGCTACTTCATCCTAATCAATATTAATAAAATTATTGGTTAGTATGAAGTAGCACAAATAACAAATTAATATGTAGTAGGTACAATGAACATTTAGAGAAACAACCTTTAGGAAAAAACTTATAAATGCAAAATTTCGAAAGCGCTAGGTACGCTTTTATAAACGCATTTTTGTGTTTTTCATTTTATTTACTTAAGTTACAATAATAAAATATAGACCATGCTTTCTTATGACTATGAAAATATGACGGGTAGCCCCCTTTATACATTATTTTATAAATACTTTGGCATCCAAACCGCCTATAAAACTTAAAATTCTTATAAAATCATTTTGCGAACGAATTAGGTAAATATTATATTATATTTCTTTTTATACCGAAATTAACATGTGTTTTGCTATTCAAATGCGAATTTTGACTACCTAAGAATAAAGAATGTGATAATACTAACCTCGTTTAGATGCATGGAAGCTATCTTGCGGTGATATCGTTTCCACTTGTGCTAAGAGCTTTGCTCTTGGAAGCACTGCCCGGTCTGCATTCACGCGCTCCACTGCGTATCGGAAGGCAACCTCCTGTTTATCATCCTCTGGGTGGAATAGACCACCTAGGAATTTCGAAAACATATTAATTTAAATGAAAGTTTCACAAACAACAAAACAAAATTGCATTATAATATCACTCAAATTTATTTATTCAAAAGAGTCAAACAATGCTTGATTGTTTTTAAAGATAATGCTTTCTGAGAGTTTTAGAGCCTGATGCCCAAAAAATACATAGTATTTAAAGTGTCTAATGTATTTTAGTTTAGAAAATAGTTATTTTAGTAACGATTCTTTTATCCTAAGGCTCAAATTCTGAAATTACACACATACGTGCAAGGGTTAACAAAAAGGAGCTAAAAATATGGGTGTTTGTAAGACGTGCGTGGATAGCCTCAGGGCAGCAAACCTAAATAGGTTTTTTTATCACACGAGTTCAATGTCCCCTCCCCCCCTGGATACCGTGTAGTACGGTCGTGTTCACTAAGCAACCCTACACAAGTTTATTTGTTAAAATAATATAAATCAAATTAAATAAATTGCTGCAAAAATCATCTATAAGAATAGGAGCGCAGGAGTAGTGAAGGGGTAAATCTTTGTCCCTATCGTCGCGTCGACTAAAGCAGGACATATCAAAGGCAGCAAAGGACAGCTATTCTTCTCGCAGTCGTTGCGCTTCAAACCTAGTCAACGTCGGCCCCACCTCCTCCGCCGCCGCTACAAGAGAACGAGACATCTATACCACCGTGCTTCAACCGCGAGCGCCGCCCACTGCGCCTGCGCACTTAGCCGCGCCTCCTCGCACAGAGTAAGTTACGCAGAGACAATATACAAGCTTCAACACCGTTATTTTCCGCTCCAATCAGCGCAGCGCCACAGGTATAATATTAACTTGTATTATCTTCATAATGTCAATTCAGCGCACTCCGCCAAATTCTTCAACTCGCTTGGTTATTCCTACCAGTCCCGTATTGAGCTACGGGTCAGATTCTCAACTTGATCTGGAGTCTACCCATACTGAGCACGTCACTCGAAGACTGAAACGCAAACATTCTGATGTTAATTCGCCCGAAAATTCGTCATTATTGAATCAAATGAGGGACATGTTTACTGCCTTTGAATCACAGCAAAACTCACGTTTTGAGAAGCTCTTGGAGTCTGTAAACACCATCAAGGACCAGAATATAGAATTTCAGAAATGTATAGACTTCATGTCATCGAAATACGATGATGTTATAGATAAGTTAACTACTCTGGAAAAACAAAATAGGAGCTATGAGCTCAAAATAGTGGCACTTGAAAGCAAAATTGAGCAGTTTTGAGCGCAATTCACGTGCCACCGCGATCGAGATCAGGAACATCCCTATACAACCCTCAGAAAACAAAACTACCTTGCGTTCAATAGTGGAGAAAGTGGGTGAAACGATAGAACAACCGATTACCGATTCCAGCATTCAAGATGTTTATCGCTTAAAAACTAAATCGGAAGACAAAAGTCATATTGTAGTTAACTTTACTACTACTACATTCAAGGATAGTTTTATTAAACGATGCAGAAGTTACAACAAGATTAGGAGAGATAACAAATTGAGCACCACCTCACTTCAGTTACCTGGGCCGTCGAAGCCAGTATATATTGATGAATCGCTCACTAGCCTAGGAAGAAGACTGGCATACCTGGCCAGGCAGTTACTCAAGGAACAAAATTATCATAGCACTTGGACCTCCTATGGCAAGATTTTTATAAGAAAGACCCCAGACTCTAAGGCGTTGCGCATAGACTCTGAGCAGGATTTGCAAACACTAATTTCTAAGTGACTAGTTACTGTTACTCTAATGTTGTTACTGTTTATCTGTTTTTGTTGTTGTTTTGTTTACTTTTATATTGACACCGCATACTACACACTCATCACTCGATCACACTATTCACCACTAATCCATCCCTCATTACCTTATACTAGCGCGTTACATATTCACAAACATCATACTTATACCCCTTATCACTGCAACACACTATTATCACATTGCCTCGCAAACTACACCACGCTTCACACACATGCATTTAACAATTCTTACATAAAACAATACATGACTTGCAAGATGTTGGCCGCTTCAAAAGTGTGCAATTTAAAAAACATTTTATCAAATGTAACTAAGAAGAACCCTATAAATTTTACGCCCCACTTTCCACTAAGAACTTCAGTTGTATCGCTCGTAGCACCAAGTAACGCTAAAATCTTATCACACACGACTTCACCCCCTCATGTCTCTAGTTTCAAAATTCGATAACATTAATTCAATAAACAACGAACTTGATAACTTCACTATAGCACAGTCATCAATCTGTGAGATAGAGGATTGTCCTAAATTAATAAATAAACCTCACTCTAGTCTAAAAATCATTCACCAAAACATCCGCAGCGTCAATCGCAATTTTGCTAATTTCTTAACGCTGCTAGATCGCTCTGCTACGGATTGGGACATTGTCATCCTCACGGAGTGTTGGTTACAGCACACATCCCACATTCCTTCTTTGGATGGCTACAACTACACAAAAAGTGAAAACAACCAATCACAAAACGAAGGTGTACTTGTATATTACAATAGAAATATGCGCGTATCAGTGTCAGAGCCTAATTTACAGGAAGCTAACTGCCTAACAATACAGATCAACCCTAACACAATCATTGTCGCAATTTACAGACCCCCGGGCTACAAAAACATTACTCCATTTATTGAGTCGCTAAACTATTTAATCAGTAGCTTACATTTTATGAATGTTGTTCTAATTGGTGACATTAACGTGGATATAATGCCCGATACCAAAGACCCCAATGCAACTATATATTTAAACCTATTAGCTTCTCACGGTATCTTACCGGCCCATCAATTGCCTACACACAGCAAAACCTGCTTAGACCACCTTATGCTCAAAACCAAAAGTCCAGCTTTCTGCTTTGTCGCTGAAACAGCAATAACTGATCATGATTGTGTCATATTTCTATTGCAACATCATACCCAATCTGCGAAACCATTAGTAATTAAGAAAATTAACTATGACGGACTAGACAATGACATGGACAATATATGCTTAAAATCTATCTACGAAACATCTGATGTTAATATAGCCACTTCTCGTTTAATCACGGAGCTACATTAAAAAATACAAAGGAACACTACATTATCTACAATTCCTAATCGCAAGCGAATCAAAAAACCGTGGATAACAATTGGTTTACTGCGCTGCATGAAAAACCGCGACAAACTACACGTAAAGTCAAAGAGAAATCCTAATAACACTATAATCAAGACCACTTACACAAGGTACAGGAATTTCTGTAACTCTTTACTAAAAAAACTAAAACAAGACTATGAAACAAAATCAATAAATAAGGCGGCTAATACCAGTACCAAAGTGTTATGGGACACCATTAAACAAATAGCATGCACTGATAAAAAGCATACCACAGCCTCTGACCTGCTCTCTCCCACTGACCCTTGCATGTCAGTTAACAAGGTAAATACGTTCTTTGCGTCCATCGGTAAAAACCTCTCCGATAAAATTATAAATACTAACTCCCGTAATCATTTTCCGTACGTCGATTCTCAGCCATTTTCTTTCGTCCTGACTTGTACAGATGAGACAGAGGTTCAAAACATTATTTTAAACTTAAAAAAAGGCAATTCCATCGGCCGCGATGGTATTTCTGGTTATTTTTTGCAACGGTATCACCATATACTAGTCGCACCTCTTACATATATATTTAATTTTATGTTCAGTACTGGAGTCTTCCCAAAGGAATTTAAACTGGCTGAGGTCATTCCTATCCACAAGAGTGGTGACGTGGGCTGTGTTAATAACTATAGACCTATTTCCATTCTTACTGCCATTTCCAAAATTGCTGAAAAGCTCTTGAACAAACGACTTACAAACTACCTCGAGTCAAAAAATCTTCTGTCGAGTTCACAATTTGGATTCAGAGCTGGCATCTCAACAAACGATGCTGTACACGAACTGACCGATCACATAGTTCGCAAACTCGACCAGAAGAAGAAAGTTGTGACAGTATTTCTGGATCTGGCTAAGGCATTTGACACGGTCCGCGTCCCACTCCTATTGAATAAACTTGAGAGGATGGGGATCCGTAACACTCAACTTAAGTTGTTCTCTGATTACTTGACTGGCAGACTGCAAAGGGTTAGGGTGGGTGACATCGTTAGTGGTGATCTACCTATCGACTACGGTGTGCCCCAAGGTAGCGTCCTGGGACCTACGCTCTTTCTGTGCTTCATAAATGACCTGTGCAATCTCCCGCTCACAAATGGTAAGATAGTGACGTACGCCGACGACACGGCATTAGTTTTTCATGGCGACTCTTGGGATGACGCATATAGCTTCGCACAACTTGGACTTAACGTTGTTTCCTCGTGGCTTAAAGACAATGGGCTGACACTTAATCCTAAAAAAACTATTTACATGCCCTTTTCTATCAAGAGCATACCACCTTCTATACGGGACAGCCATGGTATAATATATCACACATGCTCACTCTTCCACCCTTGCTCTTGCGCCCATCTAACCAAAGCCTCCAACATTAAGTACCTGGGAGTTGTACTAGATAGTTCCTTGAATTTCTGCCACCACTTGGACCTACTTTCCTCAAGAGTTCGTAAATTAATGTTCGTTTTTAAAAACCTACGGCACATAGCGGACGCACAGGTCATTAAAATGGTCTATCTAGCTCTTTGCCAGTCCATGGTAAGTTACTGTATAACAGTATGGGGCGGAGCATGTAAGAGCAATCTCATAAAACTAGAAAGAGCTCAACGGGCAGTATTGAAGGTAAGTCGGTCCTTGCCATTCCTCTTCCCTACCAAAGACTTATATCGGCTTACCGACGTCCTAACAGTGAGGCAACTATTTATCTTGGGAATCATACTAAAACAGCACACTACTCTTACTTATGAGCCCTCTACTCACAATAACAAGCGTCGGAAACATCATGTCTGTGACACAATGACCACTCAATGGACTACAGCGTTCTCCATGAGGTTTTTCTGTTTTCTGGGAGCCTATCTTTATAATAAGATCAACAAACAGATTAATATATACTCCTACACGCGTTTCCATTGCAATAAAGCTGTCACATCTTGGCTCAAGTCCCTCAACTACGATGAAACAGAAAATCTTTTATATATTCCATCGTAATACAACACTATGCGCGCTCTCATATCTCATATTTACTATTATGCACACACATATATACTCTAAACACATCTTATACTTTTGCTATTTACACAAACTCACCCACGCATGCGCAAATTATGCGCGTTCACGCAATATATAAATACACACAGACACATACTCACACACACACACACACACACACACACACACACACACACACACACACACACACACACACACACACTCACACACATTCACTCATACACACGCGCACATATATATACACTACTTTATAAACAAACACACTGCCTCTCGGTAGTAGTTTCTATACACTCTCAACAATAACACTTACCTGACATCTAGTACTGCACAAATCCAGAGCTGGGAGAGGCTGGTAATCTGTCATACAGGCCTGTCCTAGTACAGATACCAGTCTCTCACATAGAACTATAAAATAATGTCTTAAGTAAGTTTGTTTTGTATTGCCTAATGTATTGCTGTACTGTGTGAGAGAAACAATAAATTATTATTATTATTATTATTATTATAATGCAGGTTTGCATTTTATGTTGTAAAAATAAATCAACAGATATTGTTTGTAATACTTATACTATTTTGAAATCAAGTAACGTTAAACATTTAAAAATTTCAAATAAAAACATCCTAGACCGGTTCAGCTTACTTGCACATGTCTTCTCAGCTCCCATGAATTTAAAGTAATCGAAATAAAAGTTTGAATGTATTAAATAAATACTACTAGTATTGAAACTGAACAACCTAAAAACATGTAACATAACATGTACATATAATGACAATGTGCCCTAATATCATTAATTATTATAACGTGTTTAATGTGTGTTTGTGTATCCCATATCACAAGATTGGTGCAATTCGAAAGGGCCTCTAAGCAAAAAGGTATCGTACCTTGTAAATATTACTGCGATTCAGTCCCAATGTACACGTTACCCATTTCATATGCATACGAGTCGCAAAAGTTTTAAACTAATTATCATTAAAGTATATAAGCGTAAATAAAAATTATAGTTATATAGTTATTCAATCGTTGTGTAGTCTACTATCTATGTATCTACACTTAAAGACAGGCTAGTACATATGCCAATATTTTTTTACCTTATACATTTAGGGACATTTAATCCGAATCACCCCTTTCCTTTAGATCTAGAGACCGTACTCACTTGTATGCATATAAAAAAGTGTGTGTGTACTTATGTACGCAAGTAAGAAGTTATACTTTTATCTAGTTAAATAAAGTTTATTTAAATATCATAATAAATAATACATACCGTCAACTAACCTCAAATTCTATAAACGTACTCAAAGTAATATGTAAAAACCATTTTTATGACGATCGTAAAGTCGGTAACTGTTTCTGAAAAACTAAAATGTTAACTAGCTAACTTCAGGGAGTCGGTTTTTCGTGACGATGTGCGCGCATCGTAAAAATTTACTCTCATCATTTTACCATAACGCTCCAAAAGAAGTATAACTTCGAAAACATCCCACTGATAGTGGTGGCTAATCGCGAATCGGTTTTTGTAGAGTGAAGGTATAAAAGGTATTTGAGGTATAAAAGCGGGTAATCTAATCGTGACCTCAATAATACAGGTAGGTGAATTAAGTAGAAAATACTTTTGCGGTTTCGTTATATTGACTTACCTCTCGGTTTAATATAATTACCATTTTTAATTAAGGGTATGTTCCGATATTACTGCGAGCACTGTTCAGTGCTCGTACTGAGGAAAAAATCGTTCCATTATAGACTGCCAGTATACTGCCACAGTATCGTAGTGAAATATATGACGTCATATATGACCATTTTTGTACTGTGAGCACTGGAGTTTTCGAGGTAAGGTGCTCTCAGTGCTGTCACATGGCTGTCACACTGTCACTTTGATTATGCGATTGACAACTGACAGTATACTGGATTGCGTTCCGTTATAAACAGTAACCAGTATAGCTAACTATAAAGGAACGGCTTCGCAGTATACTGAATTGACGTCATACCTTACAGTGCTCACAGTGTTCATCGGAACGCACACTAAATAACCGTGTATAAGTTCAAACGGTAAAAAAACCTTAACCAGCTTTTTGCAATTAATTTTGGGAACACATTGTTTAAAAAAAGACGGATATTTTCAACTGAAAATGAGACCTCTTTTTTGCTTTAAGAGCAAAATAAACAGTAAAAGTAAATATTTTGATTGAATAAAATTACAGCGTATTTAAAACGTAAAAAGTATTCAAAACATTTCGTAAAAGAAAAAGTTTCTATGGGAGATAAAAATAACAAACGTAAAAACGGGTTTTTCGATTTCCTTTCGCAAATTTGAGATTATATGAAAAAATGTACAACTGTATCAACCAGGTATAAAAATTATAATTTTTTTTATCATCACATTACTATTTAAGTTTTTTCGAAAAAATGCCTAGTTTAGCTGGCAATCGTGAAAAGCCATGTTCCACCCCTAAAAACTCACACCATTGCACCTTCGTAACTGCCTTTGATTTATATTTCCTGTTAGTTGAGCTATATTTTCTTCCCTTTGCAACAATTTTTATGCTGTTATTAATTTTTATTATGGTTTTTTTTTGACAACTCCCGTATTAAGAATATTCCTTTATAAACATTCAAACAACGGACACAAAGAACATCCAGACTCGGGACAACTATTTGTGGTGCACACAAATTTTTATACGAGCAACAATGCCTTTTTATGGGCAGAAAAAGGCATTTTGTTTGTTATTTCGTACATATTTGATGATTCACAGTACAAAAGTACAGTAGATAACAATATGCTTGACCCGGAAATCGAATAGCGGCTTCAAGATTGCACACAAATATTATAGCAAATGAACCAAGGGTCTAATGGAGCTAAAAAGTTTAAAAAACAATTATTTAAGTTCAAAGTGAGGTATTGTCATTAAGATATCATTAGAACATTAGGAACTTTACCTGTAGTGCCATCATAGACTAGTAACAACATTTATTTGCATAAAACAGTCACCTATGAACCTCAATTTCCAGGACTGAAAACATATATATATATATACAACCCTCTTTTTTGTACGACATTCATACTCATTGCCTTTACGACAATTTGAATACAGACATAGGATATTCAACGTCAATGGTTTCATGCCAATCGGATAAGTTTTGTCTCAACATGTTTGAACGAGGTAAACTTTGTTCTCTATAAGATTATTACAATATCAACAACTCGTTGACTCTTACGATCATAGCCAATATTCTAAGAAACTGTACGATCATCTTAAATTGTAATTCGCAACTAAAACAATATGGAAACAACAGGATGCTTGCTTAATAAGGATTTTCAACCTATTGAGCAGAAGCTGTTCTCTCTCACCGATTAAGCCTAATTATGTCTTGTCAGCTATGAATGTAGACGTATCAATACAAATAAATAAAATTGAAGTGTCTGTTTATAATGTTCAAATAATAGTTCTTTTTAAAGCATGAGCAGTTATTTGCATGATATCTATCATTGAAAATCAGTTATTAAAATGTTGGTCTGTCTGTTTGTTCCAGATTATCTCCGGAACGGGTAAACCGATTTTCACGGGACTTTCACTGGCAGATAGCTAGTGTTGTAAGGAGTAACTTAGGCTACTTTTTATTTTGGAAATGAATTAGGGTTCCGCGCAAAATATATAAATATGCACACGCGAACGAAGTCGCACGGGAACTACTAGTACATAATATGTTTACTGGGAATCTATGGGCGGTAATAATCAGGTCACTGACAATACCAATGGTTTCCAAGTCCCCTATCTCTTTGGATCATTGGAGACCTTCAGTATGCACCAGCATAATTACGACACTACTAGTGCTGGTTAACTGTGATTTTTCGCAAGATGCGCTTTGCTTGATGATGAAGATGTTGCTTTTTCTATGTGTGGCCACATGTATTTTATCAGACTCGACGGATGGTAATTTTTCTCAAGCACGTACGTGTATGTCTAAATCTTTAGCAAGCTCTGCAGCCTAAGCCATTTGACGGATTTTCACTTATGAAATGTCATTAAATTAATTTCTGTTGCGGGAGTGACACAGTATATATTTTCTGCATTAGTGCAGTAGGTTTTTGGTTATTGAATAATTATCTTGTCAATACCTTATAAACGACGAAATCGCCGGCAAATTCTTTTTCTATAATATAAGCTAGGACCGAAATGAATGGGGAATGAAATGAACCAAGCTAAATTAATTCAACCAACAAAATTTCTGATAAAACAAAGTCTATTATCATAACAGAATATATATAAAACGAATATCGAAAGCTATTAAAGGCGGTCGGGTTTTCCGAGCACAATTATATTCAGATCATTACTTTAATATAGATTATTGAAATTGTACCCTTCTGAACATAAATCCACGATAAGTTGAGGCTTAGGTTTAATTTATGCGATATAATTAAAACACTGGTTACCGACACTGAACTCCTGTAGCGTAATCACTTTAGGTATGGGTATTTGAACAGAGAAATAAATCTTATAGTAAATAATAAAAAACTTTTGTGTGGCACTTTTGTGTTATTATTATAATTATGGTTTTATTTAATTTAAAAAAAGTGAGTTTCAGTACCTACCAGTCTATAAACAGTAAACTTATTACATAAAACCAAATATACATAATTATTCTTTTATGATATACCTACGCACTGTTTCAATCAATAGATAGTTCAGAATCGTCGCTTTTCAGATAAAACCCTTCTATTTTTTTATTTAATTTATTAAAGTAGATCGAAATTCGGTAACTTTTTTCTCATTTTAAATTATTTAAATACTTCTAGTATTATGAATACGACCTATTTTCTAATTTAAAGCAGTTTGCTATTGGAATTGCGCTTCTCTTGAACACTAACGTTCAAAAATAAGTTTACCTAGAGTTTTATAAACGCATTTATGTAGTATAACTTTAACTAGGACGTCGTAGACAATGAAATCCTTACCTATTCGGATTGTGTCTGGCAGAGCTGATAGATGGCCGAAAAATAGTATCAGGAATACTGCTTTTGCCCCTCTCATCCTGTAACAAAAAAATAGGGTTGTGTGATTATTTTTATAAACTTTACCATTACTAATCTTACCTATATTATAAAGGCGATAGTTTGTGAGGATGGATGGATGGATGTTTGTCACTCTTTCATGCAAAAACGGCTGAACAGATCTGGATGAAACTTGGCACAGAGATAGATTATACTCTGAAATAGCACGTAGGCTAGTACTTTTTGTCCCGGAAAATGTACGGTTCCCGTGGGATAGATATCACCAAAATTATCACGCGAACGAAGTCGCGGGCAACAGCTAGTAATATAAATGCGAAAGTGAGTGAGTTAGTTTGTTATGCTTTCGCATCTTAGCTACTTAACCGATCATCATGAATTCTCTCTCTCTCAAAGGTATAGAAAAGGACATAGGGTACCTTTCATCCCGAGAAAAACTGCTGTTCCTAACCGTGGGAGAGCCATGCTTTGGCAAGTGTGTGGAGTGATACCACGGCCTCACAGAGAACTGGCAGTGAAGCAATGATTGAGTGAGTGCCCTAACCCTTTCCTCTCTCTCTCTCTCCCCTCCTCGCCCAGTATTCCCTCCTTCCCCTACTCCCACCTTAAACTGCTGGCAGCTACTGGTGGCTGCTGGCTAGCTGGCAACGCACTTGCGACTCTTGAGTTGCAGGTGCCCATGGGCGGCGGTAGTCATTTACTATCAGGTGACCCGTCTGCTCGTTTGTCCCCTATACCATAAAAAAAAGCGACAAACAAAAAACAACTATTACGCGAGCGGAGCCGCTCGCAAAGGTTGGTTTACTATGAAGTTAAGCAATTACATACTGGTGATCATAAACTCTTGCAATAACACAGGTGTCATTTGCGGTCACGGAACATATCGGTTTGCTTACAAAATAGGGACACTGTTAGTATAGTATGTGGTGGTGGATGAAGAACCTTCTACCTCACGGTGGCGACGACGGAGGACGTGCACCACTGAGCTAGTCAGCCTGTGACCACGGCTAGTGCAACCTGGTCGCAACGTCAAGCAATTCAGAGGTATGTAATACCTATTTCGTGATCGCATTAATTTCCATATAGATTTATAATGAAGTATATAATTTGCATGCTGCTAGCTCTAGTAGCGTCCCGATGGCTTTTGGTGATACTAGTACTGATCGTGATCAGAAATACAAAAGTATGCAAGTAACTAATTATAATTATAGTAGTGTAGAGGTACTTCTCCATTCGGGCAGCTTAAACTTGACCAATAATCTGGATGATGTATATGTATACTAGCCATTCGACGCGGTATCACCAGTGATTATGGTCACTGCGGCGCTCCTAAGTTTAGCGTAATGTTACATAGCCATCCAATAGAAAAATTCAATCCATTTATTTCAATTAAACCAATAAGGTGTTTTTGAATTGTCAAGCTTAGGAGTCAGTCAGACTAAGTCAGTCGTGATTAGTCGTAGAGTAGTGATGATCGTCAGCTAGTTGCCTGTCAATACGTAGATCCTATGGAGAAGAACAAACAAGAAACTCTAAGGACACTCTTTAACAAAATGTATTTTAAAAATTTTTGGTTACATTATTTATTTATTTATTTATTTATTAATGCTTTATGCACAGCTTTTAAGAGTAAATAGAACGTGAGGACAATGTAAAATATTATTCTAAAATATAAATAGACGTGCTAATTACTACTATACATATTTAAGTAATAGCAGTCCAGAGATGACCAGCCCCGACCAACGTTCGACTCCGACTAATACTACTAAGACTAATAATTCCAGAGATCACAACATTAAAACAAACAAACAAAAAAATCTTCAGCTTTATTATATTAGTAGATAGACATCGATTTTTTAATTTGAAGTGCCTTACTCCTTTCTCAGATAGTACTATAAGACATTACTTTTCCAGTGTCAACATGTCACCCCTGGCAAACTCTATCTAATATTACTCACAGGTTACTAAAGGTCAGGTCAGAATTTACTTTGTAGGTACTAATTTGTAAAAGAACCTAAAATCATATCTGCCCGAATTATTTTAGAGATATAAGTGACTGCGTTAGATACTAAACGAATATGTTGGTGTTGAGCATTTTGGAGAATGAGTTCAAGAAAATGCGCCTGTTTTCTAGTAGGCAAAGAGCTCAGAGATGGCTAATCGATATTTCTCAGAACAGTATCCGGTAGCAGTAATGGAAGAGGCGTTACCACTTCTGTTGCCCAGGGTACAGCGCAAAGAGGTTTTCTAGGCAAGCACTCCTCTTCTAAGCGAAAAATTGGTAAACATGCTAAAGAAAATATTGAGACAGTCACATTTTTTTTTAATCGTTAAAAAATAATTAGTATTACTGGCAACCGCAGTAATAACAAAAACTATCGCGTTAACTAAAACTGGTTATGACAATAAGGTTCACTGTTTTATAAGCTGATCTCAACCTTTAACTCAACATTTCGGACATAAGTATCAATTTTTTCTTATTTAATACATTTTTTGTACCTAATTCCCCAACAGAGTACTTGAGGTTTTCCTAACAAGACTTTCCTCCGAAAATTTTATATAAATAGAAAAGGCTCGAGGTCCGAAAAGTAATAAAAGTGTTAAAATAAATACATTTCACGAATGTTTTTATTGAAGAGATGACATTTTGTATCACACTCAAGTTAGAACCGGTAAGATACTTGAAGAGTTTGTTTAATCGTGAAACGTAATTCAATGATTAGATAAGAATAGGGCTACTAGTAAGATAAGTATAAAACCAACCAACCAAAACGTTATCCGAGTAAATATGTAATGTGTGCGACGCCCCACGATTTTATTTTTATCTGATCAATGCCCTAGATTGATGAAGAGAGTGGTGTGATGACTGGTACCTGGTACGTACTTAATCTATATCATTACAATTTTTGTTTACAAGAAAACCGATTAATATTTTTTTACCTATTTTATTTTGAAGTTTTCAGTTTTTTATTTCGTTACTTAATATTTCCTATGATACGCCATTTTGTTTCGGACGCCATCTTGGAATTGGAAATTTTTCATGATCCTGACCCTAATCAAGCCCTTTCATTTGATACCCATGTTGGATTTATAATGATCCTAAATACATATTTTTAAATTGTCATTACACTTAAAGGTGTGTACCAAATTTCAAATTAATCAGTAAACAGGAAGATGATAAAATTTCAATTACTACATTTGACGAACACAAAACATAAACTGTTTGTGTTATGTGTGCTATATAAAAAAAACGTTTAAAAATAACAAAACTCGCATCGAAGCTTCACTTAACTTGTTGATGAGCAACATAAATGAAGGGATTCTAAATCGAAATGTCATTTGTGTTGAAAAAGGATTCTTTTGGCAATCAAAAACGTCCCAGGCACTGATTTGACTCAGGGTTGACAACCAAACCATATCAAAACGGAAATTAAGTTGAGTATTAAGTTTCATCACAGCTGCATGAATCCTGATACAAGAATTACTGGAAAGGTAGAAGATACAACAACAAGCTTCCTTCATCCGGCAGTCTAACCAGCTAATTGCTAAATAATATAAATTACACACACGTTCCGCTTGAACCATCACTGGTAACTGCGTACTATCACGTCCACAAGCAATCGGAATACTAGTGATGACTCTTGTGCATCGATAACCCTACTTAAGCCTGTACTCTTGTAGGCACTCTCCATGCTCCAATTTCATAAGTTATACGCACCTTAGTCATTATTGATATAAAAACAAGGTTATTTTAGCATAACAAACAAAAACAATTTAAACAAAAATACAGGACGATAAGTTAATTTTTTTATTAGTCATACTCGGTGATTGCGTATAGAAGTAGTATTATAAAACCGACAAAAACGTTAACATGGCAACCCTAAAAGTAATTACAGGGCCATGTAGCAACTTACAAAGGTCATGCAGTTGGTGAACTTGCTAATGTGAGTCGAGTCGCGTCTTTCCATAAAATTAAATTGTTGTAACACAACTTTGTAAATACTGCAAGTAAACGTGAAGTATCCATTTAATGTAAGTATTTCAACTGACATTGTTTTAATTAGACTTATGGTGAAATTAACGAGGAGACTAATATAGTTTTGTTTTAGAGTTTATTTCTACTAAATAAAAATATGTAGTTAAAAATATTGAAATGATGTGTAATTTCTGATATTTTTTTTATTTAAGTTTGTGATTGTTTAATTCTGTTTTACTTTTTCTTAATTTTTAAAAACTTCCCGGTGTGCCATTCACATTTAGTTTTAAATACGTAAAATTACACTTATTCGGATCATTACTATACTTATAAATATATATGGTCATCTTGTAACAATCGGAAGAAACCCACTGAAACAAAATAAGGAAAGGAAAATTTCGAGGGTCTCAAAGGTGTACTAAAATACACTTGGAAATCGCCGAGGAAGGTATTGAGTTTCATTGTGATTGGGCCCAAACCTACACTAGTTTATCGATGTTTCCATACAGAAAGTAAGCGGTAGTGTTCTTAGATTTTAAAACGGAGTTACTTGGGATCGACAATCTAATAGAAAGCTTTACATTTAGCTAAACAATTGACAAATTAATAAATCTGAAGAGAATCCTCAAAAGGATTCATGGTATTTAAAAGCAATATTGACTAAGTATAAAGACAGAAGGAAGAAATAAATCCTTGTCCAAAATCCTTCTCCGACAAAGTGATTGTACCTTAGAGTACAGCATATTGTTATACTAGTTTTTCTCATTTTCGATTTAAGATAGATTGCTTTTTGCTTTGGAAACCATAATACCGTTCGAGAAACGCCTTTAAACACCTTAAACTACTTATAATCTTATAGAATGTCATAACCAAAGTTTATTTTTATGTTAGTTTTTAATATATTAACACATTAAACACGAAAATGATTAAAACTCTCAATACTAATGTTGACCTCGAAAAAATGCAAAGATTAAATTAGTGCTATCGTGAAAGAAGAAGGTCACAACCAAAAAAAACCATCAAACGTTTATGAAAGGCATAAGAAGGGTTGTTGAGGTAGAACAGAAGTAATTAGATGTATGTTGCTGTTTCTGCCTTTTCTGGAGGGAATGGAGAAAGGCAAGTAATAGTGAAAATAGCCTAGGTGTTGTTTAAATGTAGTTTTTAAATATTACTAATTTTCCTAAAAAGAAAGCCGTAACATGTTATGTGCCTTAGAATTTCATTACGCGGAAATTTCTCCGCTCCAATAGAGCAGGGTGTGCATACGAAACGAAGATTACACGCCACACGTCAGCCTGGAGATTATTATGTTGTATGTACTAGTTAGTGAGATAGCTAGTAAGATAACTCAAAATACGATAGAGAGTCAAAATAATGTATTTGGAAGAAAACAGATAAGGCAACCAACAATAACTATAATTACTATGAGAAAATATTCCTTTTAAAATCATCATTATCTATCTATTCATTGGATGGTTCTTAGATCGCAACGCAAACCGGAACTAGAAATGTAAAAAAACGTTGTGACAATTCCATACTATTTTTAACCCCCGACGCAAAAAAGGAGAAATGTTAAAAGTTTAACGTGTGTATCTATGCATCTATCTATCTATGCATCCTATGGCATCATAGCTTCTTGAAGGACCTAAATGGATTTACCGATTTTGATTTAGTTTTTTTTGTTTGAAAGGTGACTTGATTGAGAATGTTCTTAGCTATAATTCAAGAAAATCTTTTCAGTCGTTCGAAGATCATCAGCTCTTTTCTAATCATTGAAGGGGTTTTCGAGCCCCCGACTCGAAAACCCCTTTGTTTTTAATTTTTAATTTATGCTTTTTAATTTGTCTTTATTGTGTTTGTTCGTTATGCATGTTACAGAAGAAAAGAAAGTCACTGTTCTTGTGACAACTAAAACGTGCACCCTCATCAACATTTTCATTAGTTTAAAACAGTCAAGAGATATACGGCTGTCTAAAATAATGGTCGGTCCATGTGTAAAGGGCTTGTGAAGTAATGGCGGCTGTACATCTAACTGTGGTTAAGAAATATTACGAAGGGTGCAAGGACTTCTATGCTTCTTCGTAGAATACTTCTTGTGGCCTGGCTTCGCCAACGTAAAAAATATTTTAATTAGACATTGATTTAAATAAGAATCCGTTCTTAAGATTGGCACGAACTAACAGAAATACAGGCAACGAGACTTTCTCATGCCTTGTGAGGAATAACATACTTTAGGAACTTACCTACTTTTTTTACTGTCACAATGTAATATTTCGGTTTGACATTGACTTAGTGAAACTCTCCCCCGTGCTCGCGAACTATTTTTAAATATATATGTATAGAATAGAATAATCTTTTTTATACACTAATGACATATTGCTTAAAATAAATACACGAAGGTGATATGTACAATGTTTTACATTTAAATAATTATATAAATATAAATAAAATCTAAACGAATAGCAGTTCATAGGATTGAACAGCCATTCATTTAGATTTTATTTTTAACTTGAAAGTAAGTGCTATGTCTTGTTTTGCTTAACCTAACCTATCTGTATACATATAATATACAAGTCTAACTACTTTCAAAGGTCATTGTCTACAGTCTACATCATTATCTAAGCGTTTAATCGTGTGCCCAGACGTTACTTATATAAACTATTTCTACATTGAAGGCACGTAAACAGTACAAGCATGTTAACACGACCAGCATGTGTGAAATTTTTATTTGCCGTCAACTATTAGTCTATTTGGCTATAATATAATATAAAAATGTGGTTGGTAAATATTTGTTGTTGAAATAGATGAAAATCGGTAGTCCTATGTCAAGTAGGCTGAAAATACAACAGAATCAGAAATAACTTTTTAAAATTCATTTTTGTCCTTTATCTGTTTGTAGACTGTCTATTATTTACAGCTATTGTAACGGTAGTTATCTAACTTAAGCACTGAAGTATATTTTATTTGAATTGTTTGAGTAAATATGTGTATCGATATAGCCTGGCCTTTATCGTATCTAACGTCATAGTAAGCAGAGATCAATACTATATGGTTCAATGAAAATATGCTGACTATCGAATACCGCTTAAGAAAGTGCGCAGATGTTGCTAATTACTTATACAAAATTCAGTCCCTAGTCAAATTGTATTATAGAAATAACCTAAAATGTTTTTTTAGAAAAAGGAATAGAATACAATTTATTGCGTAATTCGGGGTCTAATTCAACAAAAAATCTCACTGTTGTAACTCCTGTACACCAGAATCAACTACAGTGATTTACTGTTGACTCTGATAGACTTAGTCACTTTATAAGAATAAGTAGAAAAGAAAAAGTAAGTATAATATAAGACTTAGTACTTATAACACATACCTACTTATACATACCTGTGTACAAAAGAGCTGAAAACGCTAATGTCAACGTATCTCAGTTTACAGTTTAAATCCTAAAAATTGTTTGTTAGTATTAATACTATATTAGTTTTTGTATGCTGTAAATTAATATGCCGAAATGGTAATGAGGTACATGTGAGGAGTTAACGCAAGAAAGCTTAGTTAGGTTATCATATCAGGTTGATTATAGTACCAATAAAAGAAAATAGTTGGATGATGTACCATCCATCTATTACTTTGCTTCTACGATAGGTTTGGCATCAGTGTGGCCATTTCAGATAAATAATATTACTCTGACAGAGTAAACATAAATAGTCAAATACAAAGCGAACAGTATCTTGTTGCCAAGTACAACCTTTCTCTGGTGCCTAGACACTCGTGTCTAATAGACAACACATGAGGTTGTCTAACGGCAGGCTGACGTAGTTTCCTTCCTTCAGTCCTTATTATACAATTTGTTAGGGGCAACACGACATGCTCGTAATGTAACAATAGCAAAGGAATTATCCTTTTTGTTGAGCGAATTACTTTATGTTGCTTGACTGCACCCTCATGTATCACTAAGCCGAACTACTTATGTATGAGTTTTGAGGAGTTCGGTGACTTGGGGAGATGATTATTGTTGGACTATATTAAATTAGAAATTTTATTTAGTTGATAACTATAATCTGCAATAAGTGCTGATAAGTGAACCAGACGGTTAAGAGTGTCATGAATTCTCGATAATCGCTTAAAGCTGCGTTTCCACCAGAGATGTGCGAGGTAGCTGAGCGGTGGCAGAATGCATAACGAAGGTGTGAAACGATGTGAGCGTTCCACCAGAGATGTGCTAGGCCGCTGAGCGGTGCGAGGATGCGTAGCGACGATGTGAAACGGTTTCCACAGGAGCTGCGCTGAGCGAGGCTAAGTAAATGAAGGGATTCTATTGGTTCTTAACAAACACATCCCTCGTTACGCATCCTCGCACATCTCTGGTGGAAACGCAGCCTTATACAAATACAAATACGAAAGTTTGGGTCTGTGTGTGGGTTCGTGTCTGATCTATTATGTTTGTTACCCCTTCACGCTAAAGCATCTGGATAGATTTGGGGTATGTATGACATTCGACACTCAGGTACAGTTTGTTTAGCATTGAAACATATTTACAGGAAAATCAAGTTTAACGCGGTGGATCAATGGTCGCGTATGTGTCGGATCGTTCTACTCCCTTCAATGTGGTTGATCTGTATGATGGCTGAAATATACATTACAATTATATTATGAGGTACAAAATTTTCGCATATCGACGGTGTTGGTTACTCGACTTGTTCGACTGACGCAGCTAATAAGCGATTAATGACCATCTATTAAAAATTACGTACGTATTCTCCACCCGGGACGTTCGGTTCACTTACGCGTTTTTGTTAGTCGAAGGTTGGGTTCTTTACTCTCCTACAAAAAAAAAACCGCGTACCGAAACTAATATATAATCTTTAATAAATCAGAGTATTACAAACACTGAAAAATTTAATAAAAAAATACAATCTAGCTGCTTTCAAATAAAAAATAATATTATTTACACGCAGGCGTTTACCGTCGAATAGTATTATTTTTTATTTATGTATATGGATTTTGTGTATAGCTTTCAAATCCCTGCAAACAGGTTCTTTCGGACACAATCATGCTGTATGTTAAAATGATACCTAAAATTCAGTATTTTAGGTATCATTTTAACATTAAGCTAACCTCTCTTCACAACGAAATTTAAAAAAAATAAAGTTGTTTTAAAACTGTATTTAATTTTGTTAAGTGAAATGGTCGGGGGAAAAGTTTCTTCGTATTTTATAAATAAATTCAAGACATTTTTTTTTCAAAGTTTAATTACATTCAATTATAATATATATGTGCCATTTTGTTCGATAACTTGTTGACATCTTGTAGGTACCGACATAATCCCGTTGCTGTAGAAATTTTAGGATTTTTGATCAAAAAACTGCGCCAAGTAGTTTTGACAGTCCTCTATTGATGTTAACCTATCACTACCCAAAGAGTTCTGAAGAGACCGAAACAGGTGAAAATTTGAGCTTGCAATTTCAGGACTATCTGGTGGATGCATTTACACTTCCCAACCAAGCTCTCTCAATTTTTGCTGTATGTGTGAAAAATATGTGTGGTCTGGCGTTATCATGATGAACGACCACTTTTTTTCTGTTGATCAATTCCGGCCGTTTTTTCTTAACTTCTTGCTTGAGTCTCATTAATTTTTGGCATTAAATATCCGAATCGATGGTTTTACTCATAATGAATGATGCCCTTTAAATCCCACCATACACACTGTATCACCTTATTGTGTGTTAATCCGGGTTTCGCTACAGTTTGTGTCACATTCTTGTGACAGTATTTTCACAAATGGTTCGGGTTTATTACGTTTCAATAGAGAATCGCAAATGAGTACACGATTCATTAGATTTCTTTCAGTGAGCTCGTGTGGCACCCAAATATCGAGCTTTTTTGTATAGCCAGACTTTTTCAAATGGGTCAAAACTGTTTTGTGGTCAATCCTCAGTTCCTCGGCTACGTGGTAACTACTAATATACCGATCTTTCTCCAGTTTTTAAACAATGGCATCGATTTTATTTGTCTCATACAAACGGTGACCAGCGCGAGCTTGACATCAAAATTCCCGGACAGAAAAGCTTGAACGAACTTTGTGCTACTCTTACCGACAGACACTGCATTAGGTCCATAAACGTCACAATTTTTTTTCGCGGCTTGAGTCGCATTTTCCCTTTTTTAACCGACTTCAAAACACACATTTTTTTTGTTATAACTTTTGGAATGTATCGAATTTCTTCGTTAGATTCACTAATTTTGGCGGACAGAAAAACAATTAAAATATGGCGGAAAAGTGCTTTTTACTTTTTATTTTTCTTTTTCTTCATGTCCTATATTTATTGATATTAAAACCAGTCAGATACAAACAGTACAACCAAAGAGATTTTTCTAAAATTTTTACATACAAAATACGAAAAAAAAATCCCCGATCTATGATGTTATAAAAGATTTAAGTCTTTTCTTCAGTTAGCACTGGAGTTAAACTATGGATAATACAAGCATTTAGCTTAAGCATTTAGTACTACCCTGTATTTTAAATATGTGTATATATTTTGAAAAAATCTTTAATAATAAAATATTCTCCAAAATCATAACGACCATTATAAGACCCTAACCTTCTCAATATAAGCAATATAATAAAATATAAGCCTTTCCTTCCATTGCCTGCCCTTCTTGTCTACCTTTCCCTTTCAATATAGTCCTAACTTTCCAATCTTTAATTCCCAAAGTGCCCGGTTGACGGTAATAGGCTCGTGCCCTATAACATGAGTGGGACCAAATTATAGTTAGCAAAATGTGGGTGTTTAATACGCCTCTGCCTACCCCTTCGGGGAGACAGGCGTGAGTAAATGTACGTAAAAAAAGAACCATGACTAAGCTTTTAGAATAAAATAGAATATTCTTTTATAAAAATAATAAAACGTTTATTTTCAGATTTTAAATCCATAGTACAGAGAATATAAGTAAGTGATGTCGAAGGAGTCAGCATTAGAAGTAACATTTTATCAGATATATATAAGTATTATATCAGAATACATAAAATCATTTACAACAAAATAACTAACAATTTATGTATTTATGTACACGATCAAGAATTATAATACATCCTAAATTTTAATACGTTAACTTTAAATTTCAACTAACACTTTGAAGCAGCAATTTAAAAATACCGTTCTAATGTTCTAAGCTCTTTTTTGTTTTCATTAGATGATAGATAGTAGCGTCAGCTTGTTTTGGTCACGAGTTCTTTACTGCTTGATTGAAAATGCTTTTTGATCAAACAGTACCTGTAACATGAAAACTAACAAAAAATCTTTTACCTCTCTCGTCTGTACTTTTGTTGTATGTTGAAAGGTAAAAAGGAAACATTTCATTTCTTTTTTAAGGTTGTGCGAGAACTGTATGTGCAATGTCTACTTTTTTCACAACCTCACCATTTCTTAATTATACACTGCTAATTAGAGTGACTCGCGGAAAAACAGATATAAAACTACGTACATACTTATCCTTTATTTATATATTTCTTCTAAAATACAACCAAAATTGACAACAAAAAGTATAAGGGTATGTTGTAAACAAAAACGTTTTTTCGATATTTCCACAAGACCTAGCTCTTATGGCAATATCGAAAAACCGTACTAAGAATAACAAAAAATCTTTTCTTAGCCTATCGCCTAGATTCAATAAGATTATTAAATTAACACAAAAGTCCTAGAACAATTATGTAAATAATGCACCTATAAGTGCTATAATTAACACAAAAGTAAATATTATGTTTCCAAAGAATAAATATTATATATTAAAGTAAATAACAAAGTTATTAGCGTCCCTACACAAATTGCCATTTCGTTGAATGACTACTCTGTTGATCAGGTTATTAAACTAAAACAAACAAGGGCAATGATATGTATGAGTAAAAAACCTAATTCTTTATTTATGCCATCTACTATTCTGGAAGATATTAACATAATTATATTGAATCTAAAAGCTACCGGATATGCTGACATTTCTACAAACATTTTAAAACATGTATCTTTTCGGTTAGCATACATAGTTAAGTCACATTATAAACGTATATATATTCCATGGAGTGGTTCCTTTTCAAAAATAATGATAAATGTGATATGGATTGCTAGAACTATAGGTCTGCTGGGTAGTCTAGTCCATCCATCTAGTGCTATAGCACAAGTATCCAATCCAAATATCCTATCATGTCTAAAATATTTTATTGTCAGCAAAAAAATTGTTGTTTGTACCTACGTACAAATAGAACAGGTACCACAGACTGTTTTGAAGTAATATTGACAAAAATTCACAAAGTATTATGAAATTTAAGAAAAAACCTTCGTGATCTAATCCACTAAAAGAGTTATACATTTGAGTATTATCTATTTGAGATATTGGAACTACGAGAACATGCAATGAACTACATTGCTTGCAGGATAATTGCTATATATTTTTCACAAAAATATTTGGTAAATGTTAAGATGCACACTCGTTAGCTCTCTATTTACGTACCGCTGCCTCGGACGTAACGGCTGGCAAGTTTGTATACGAAACGCTTTTACTGATCAGCGTAATGGTAGTTTACATAAGTGTGACTGGTTCAGGTTATTCGTACAGTACAGTCAGCGACACAAATACAATGTTTACTTTTTTAAGTTAAAGATATCATAATATAAATAATAAATAGATCCCCTGTGACCAAATAACGTAGAGTTCTATGAGTGTATAAAATCATAATTATCGTGTGTGCAACTGGCGTCATATGACTTGGAACAGAAGACAGCTGATTGCTTTTATAAATACATATTCTCAGTTCTGTGACAGGTTCAAACAACAACATTTTTAGGACTTAGCATAGATGAAGATCTGGATTGGAAATTTCATATAGAAACACAAATTTTAAAAATAAATCGGTATTCTTATGCTCTTACTCGACTTACGGCGTCATATTTTGGGGTGAACATGAATGTTGAAAGTGTTTTCAGGACACAAAAGAAGTGCATAAGAGTTATAGGCAAGTTAAAAACCTGTTTTCGATTTTTTGAAGTTGAAACTTCTTTAGCGGCGTTGGGCACTCTTTGAGATGGGTAAAAAGTGTTAAACTCGCGTCAGAATTAATTCAGGGTCACGTGAACCCTGATCGAAAATGTATGGAAAATGTGTCCGAGTATAATATGGTCACGTGGACCCTGATCGAAAATGTATGGAAAATGTGTCCGAGTGTAATATATTTAAAAACTGATCCAAAATGTATGGAAAATGTGTCCGAGTGTAATATATTTAAAAAAAAATATATTTTTATGACGAGATCGAAAATTCTTAAGACGGAGGTGAGTTTCTTATATTTACATGTACAGCGTCAGAGAGACATGGAGAGGGAGGGAGGGAGTGAGAGAGAGATGGAGGTAGGGAGGGAATCTAGGGAGGGAGAGTGGGATAGTGGAAGAGGGGGAGGGAGGGAGGGATAGTAGGAGGGAGAGATGGGAGGGTGGGAGGGAGTGAGTAGGGAATCTAGGGAGGGAGAGTGGGGAGAGTGAGTGAGTGTCAGTCAGTCAGTCAGAGAGAGAGAGAGACGCTAATAATACATATATAGATCCACTAGAGGGCGCTGATCTAAACATTGAGTTGTCTCTTTATAAATTTATTTATTATATATATTTCTTCTGTACGTGTGTATATCACCGCGATAGGGTTCCAGGAATAATATTTTTTAAGTTCCGCCAGGACAACGTCTGTCGGGTCCGCTAGTATATATATACAATCTTGAATATATATATATATATATTCAAGATTGTATCACTCTGAAAGGTAAAATATTAAAGTTTCTACAAAAATAAAAAACCATGAAACCAATCGCATTGACAAATTACATCAACAAGCAAAGAATTGTGCATGCATATTTATTAACCAAGCAATGTTAAGTAGCAAATTTTACGATACCTAGGCAAAGTTAAGACATAAACCAATAGTCATACTATTTGAGGATTTACCTAATTTAAAACATATATATATAAAAAATGAATAAACTAATAGGCCCGATTTTATTATTATTTTTTAATTAATTTAATAAGATTCATATAAGAACAAACATAGGCAGCCGAAATGTAAACCCAGCAGGAAAGAAGTCTGAAGTTATTTGCAGAATACATTAAACTTAAATGAAATTTGTGTGGATCGTGATTTGTCTCTTGAAAACCACAGTGGTTTATACATGTGTGACACATATCAGTCGAACTGCGATTGATCGATTCCAATTACACCGGGTACCCTACAAATGAAAGGCTAGTTCAGTCATCATTTAAATCGTTAAATTCAAAGCTTAAATTATAGTACTAAAATTACCTATGTTATTCTAACCTAAATGCAAGCTAAAACTAGGCCTATTATTGTAGTCTATCTACGTGACTAGGATTACAAACATAAGCTAGTATGTTATAATGAACAACTTGTTACTTTTGTGAAAGTTTTAATTGGATTGTGTTGAACTGAATAAACTTTAATTAATGTGGCTAAAATTGAATTGAAATTTATAAACGAAAAAGCACCTATTACCACCCAGTTTAAGCTATGATCAGACTGTTGTGCTAAAATTAATTACATATTCAAATACAATCAATTAATGATGTTTTCCAGTTTACTCTTAGTTTTCCTATCTTTAATTTCCAAAAAGCCCGGTTGGCGGTAAGGGCTTATTATGAACGTGAGTGGGACCAAATTATAGTTAGTAAAATGTGGGTGATAATAGGAACACCTCTGCCTACCCCTTTGGGGATACAGGCGTGAGTGTGTGTACATATGTTTGTGTATTATAGCCAGTGCAGACTAGCTAATAACATTACATTTTATAAAGTAACAACTACCAATAGCAAAAAATCGTGTGTACAGTAGTTACACAGATCGATCCAAAAACCTCAAAATGATATGCAGTGTACATACCTACTTACATACAAAATATACTTATTAAATACAGAAAACATACGCCTCAAAACAAATAACCTTCTCATTGTTAGGAAAAAAAGTCAGTTTATAAAATAAAAGTGCATTTTCGGATTTAGTTTAAGTAATAAAGTTTAAAATGCTTCGCTATGGGATTCTCGAGAAATCTTTATCGAAAGTTTTTAAGGAACATCATTTTATACTAAATGGTGAATTTCGTTTACGATGTAATTTAATATCTAAATATCAAATTCAAAATATTTAGATTCAAACTTTGATTATTGAACGTATAAGGAAAGGGATTCATTTGATTTACGATCAGTCAGTAAGTAGTAGGTGGTACTAAGTCAGTAGGTTTTTCTTTGAAATATTTCGCCGAAATAACGTTGACCAGAGCTTGTTCCGAATAGGTTAACGCTGTCTCAGATCCCTAGTAACCATTAGATGACTCATTCAACGAATGATAGGTGCCCCATTTCTTTCAAGATCTCTACGAGAAACCTCAGCGGGAAATTTATAAGCTTACTTATAAAGTCTCTTTTGAGGGTAGAGATTCCGTATTGTGAACAAAGACTTTTCTTGCAGAACTTCTGGGAAACAAACAAATGGAAATGTTCTCTTTGTAATACACTCGAGATGTAAGCCTCTTATGAAAGTACCCAGAACTTTTGTTATAAGCATAGTCTTAGACTAAGGGTGAAACAAATTAACACAAATAGAATACAGACACAGTGTACCTACTACACTATGCGTGGCTTTCAACAACTACTATTTATATCATCATATGATTAATTAAAAGTCATATCAACGATAATACGCTGGTCCAAAAAACCCTTTCAAAATGTAAATGTAATTAAAATTTCACATTTTAAAAAGTTCTGTCATCCTTACTAATATTATAAATGGGAAAGTAACTCTGTCTGTCTGTCTGTCTGTCGCCCTTTCACGCCAAAACTACTGAACTGATTTAAATGAAATTTGGTACACAGATAGTCTAGAGCCTGAGAAAGGACATGGGCTACTTTTTAATGCAAAAAAAGGGGTGTAAGGGGGTTGAAAGGTGGGGATGAAAAGTTGTATTGAAGTATCGACATATTTAGAGTTGGAAGCTTGAAACTTATTTTTTAGGCTGTTGATTCGATATAAATACACTATTACACGCGGACGAAGTCGCGGGCACAGCTAGTTTTGAAATATTTTGAAATATGGCAATGAAATAAAAAAAAATATCTGATGCTTAATGACACCTTCATTTATAAAAATGTTTTATGACATAGTTGTCAAGAATTGTAAGATTAATCATTGTAATGTATCATTGCTTCTACTAAAATAAATAAGAACTGAATAAAATAAATGTATACAGTAACATCTGTGTGACAAAATTGTAAGTTTTGTTGTTTAACGCTATCAACATCTTACAATGACAAATATCGTGCAGTACATACCTGTTAAGCAGTCCAATATCTTATAAACAGACAGTCACGTTTCGAACGTGTTATGTATACATCATCACCAATTAATTTACTATTACACCAATACACACTAACCATTCACTAACACCAATCACAGAATACATTTCTACGATCATTCGCTGTCGTTCATGAATTTTTTGAAGCACAATATTTTAATTAATTGCTAATATTTGAGCAGAGTATTTGGCACATTATTTGATTTCGTTAATCGAAAAATATCGATTTGTATTCAAATATATTCGAGTTGTGTAGACTGGTGAGTGTGCGGCGTCCGCCCGCGCGGGTGGCGTTGTCTAGCTGAGCCGCGGGCGAGCGCAGAAGCCTCATCGCGCCTGCGTGCCGACACCCTGCCTGCACTCTCCCATCCACTAAGACCGTTTACAAATTCCGAATATTTTTGTGAAATATGACATTCGTAATTATATGTATATCTTATAAACCTCTCTATATAAACTCTCATGAAATCGCTGGAGAGGATTAAGTTATTTGTGTTTTGTTAAAAAGGTAAACAAGTATATGTCCCTATTATTAGTAAGTTGTTAAGTTGGACGCCTGACACTTCAAAAATTTCATCTGTTTATAACCGACTCTCTAAAAAGTTTTAACAACCATATTTCCCAATACCATACAAACATAACAGTGTCTCTTTATAAGACCCTAACGACGACATACTTCAGGTATTACAACGCAACATCATCATTATTGCAATATTCAATATTGTGCAGGGTAATATTTGTAAAGACAAATCGTAAAGTAGATATAGATCTGCTTCACGTTAAATAAATACATTTTTTACACCACTACAAAGTGGCAAAGAAGTATAAAGTTCAAGAAGCTTGTGTACGTTTATAACACGTATAAATTTTTAATATCTAATTTAGTAAAAGCATCACGGAAAGTCAATTCACAATTCCAACTTTCTTAAAAGTAAGTTCCTAATAAACCACTCATTTTAAAGTTTGATTTTCATAAATAAAAAAAAACACGTAAAGAATTATGGAGTTACATTTTTCTCACTGATTGTTTATATAAGATAGTTTAGTTTATTAACCTAATGACAATAAAAACATGTTGCAACAATCTTAAGTAGAAAAAAAAACGGGAATAAATCAAGTCACGAGATGGATACCCAAGTCAGTGTCCCTTTCCGTACGCATCCCGTCGTCCGTTGAACTTGTGACGAGGATTTGCATCGTCAACGCAAATTGTCTTTTCATTATTCACACCGCCATGATTTTACCCTTTGACAGTACACAATAAAAGATTGTACGCCAGAATGAGAGGCAGCATTCTGACATGATAACCTCAAAAGTTCCAAGACCGCACTGACCCGGGTTTTAGATTTTTTTAATTCGTTTTTTGTTTTAGACAGACAATTACATACTTACATTTATTATTAATTACATTTATTTCATATTAACTTAAACATTTATTTAATCTCTTATTGGTTTCTTTCAGAAATTGTTGTTAATTAGTTTTGATTGTTTTTGTGTTAAACGAAATTAATTTGCTTACTTACAGGATTACTTTACGCTGTCAGTGAACCAATTCAAAATAATGACATTTATTTTTCTAAAAAGGGTTTAGAAGAAACTCGAATATGAAGAAGGAATTTTAGTTATATTTAATGTGACAATAAGTATGTATATTCTTATGTAATTCCTCATGTATACTTGAAACAATATATTACTAGCAGTGACCCGCGGTTTCTCTCGCGTAAGTCCCGATCCCGTGAAAATATCGGGATAAAAAGTACCCTAGCCGTAATACAGGTCTCCAGCTATATACATACCAAGTTTCATTGCAATCGGTTCAGTGGTTTTTGCGTGAAAGAGTAACAAACATTCATCCATCCATCCAAACTTTCACATTTTTAATATTAGTGGGATTATAGCCCTTTCTCTTACAAAATAATATCCGTAAATATACCTACATACTTTACATTATTCATGGGGTATTCTATATGACCTTAAAGTATACATATAAAAAAGTGATTAGACTTGCAGTAAAATTCTATGAATCGCTAATATCATTCTAGCTAGGATATTTCACGTCAGTAAAACTTTTCATATCGACAGTATTCGTGACACTCAATGAAGTGAAGAGGAAACAATAAGTGTTCTATGACCAATTTAAATGGATGGCCAAAACTATTGATTTACATAACATGAAACAGCCTGCTCTCCACCGCTACAACCTCCAATTTGCACCTAAAATAAGCGAACCGCAGTGTATAATATCAACTGCTAACGCAGCTCGCAAGTCGGCGTGTGAGTTTCGTGTATTACCTGGGGATGTTCAGTCGCACACGGATGTACTGGTGGTGACATGTATATAATTAAAGCTGGTGGCTCTACTACGGGTGGTTGGCACAGTCCGTTAGCACCACTTGCGGCATGACGTGGCAGGTAGAGTTGCGCTTCGAAACTTCGTTTATTTTTGGACTGACCTGAGATAGCACTGATTGTTTGACATGATTGACAACTTATTTAGAACGTGAGGATTGCCTCACGTTCTAAATAAGTTGTTAAATGTTGATTTCACTTGAAAAAATATTGGTTTATTTGACCATGTTATTTTAAACTGAATTATTTTAGACCATTATATTAAGTTACAGGTTATTATAACATTCAAATCCAATATCTTTATTTCATAAAATTGATCATCAATAATTCAAAATCGTCAATTTAAAAAATAATTATTTTAATTAAAAATTATCTATAGGTCAACACACTCAAAGTCACCGCAACAATAGTTTGCTTTGTCAAATGTTAAGTTATTAAAAAAAATGGATAAAATACGGGTAACATTATATCTGCCTGTGTTATAACCGCCCGTTTCCAAATTGTTGAGCCTTGTGAGACGAAATCAGGCAAGCAAACTCACTGCCACTTTAAAAAAAACAGATAGTTTTAACAATTTTCAGTAAATATTATTTATTACATCATTTTGTTGCGCTATCATGTTTTTTTTATGGGATGGGGGCAAACTTTATCAATGACGGCCCCATTGAAGTTTAGAATCAAGAGTAATGCCTAAGAATTTCGTGGTGTCCACTAGTTCCAATTTGTCTTCTTTAACTATACTTTATCTATTTTAGGATGATAATTTTGACAGCTCACGCCTATGAAGTTTTGTATTTGTTTTCGGTAAAATTTACATCAGATAATATCATACTTCATTGATGGGTACCGCCCACTTAGTGAAGTGCCACGCGTAACGAACAACCAGACTATCGAAAATCATAGCATTTATAGTGAGTATTAAATTTCGTAAAACAATATAAGTAAAACATACGTAGTGGTATTTTTAGATTGTTACCGTATCATTGTCATTACAATACCATCAAACGGATTTGGGCTCATGTCAAAGGTTTGTTTGTTTTTTCTTATTATTATACATTATATATTATATTATTATCATTTGTTAAATGTGGAAACTTGTAATTGGCATCTGTTACTACGTATTTCATTTTAATATTGTTTAAGCCGTAAGCATCCCAAATAAAATAAAATAAAAATACCAAGTACCTACGTTTATTAAATAGGTTCTTAAATTTTATTATTATTTTTTAGGCCATGTAGCCAAACATAACATATCTTCACCATTTACGACTAAGAAAATACCGACTTTATTGCAAAATGCCTGTGAAAATGTAACTGTGGATGACTGGAGAAAATTCTTATTTCTCGTTTCATTTTATTTCTGTGAGCGTTTATGGTGATCTTATTATTTTTTATTAAATAGTAAAGATTGTTCGTTTTGTATTATAAATTTATAATCGACCATACAGCATAACCATGCAACTATCTATTCCAAGGCAAATGATAATAACAATTGATAATCGAATAGGTTTAATAACGATTATACACTACCCTCATCCCTACCGTGAGCTGTCAAAATTTTCATCCTAAATTTAAAAGTATAGAAAATTGACAAAGTATAGAATAGTGGTTTTCACTTGTTTAACGCTTGGAGTAGTGAACCGGATACATTTACCCATGTCAGGTTCCTATAATCAAGAAACGATTCGTTTTGCGTACGGACAGTAAATTTTTCGTTAAAAATTCAACGAAATTTTACCGTCCGTCTTTATCCGTCCGTCGGGCATTAGTCTTTTCACCATTAAGAAATAAGTTGTTAACGTTAAGCCAGTGAACCACTTTTGAAATAGCATTGTTTACGTCGTTAAAAATTTGTACACATATATTTTAGCCTAAATAAGAGTGAAGTATCATCTGCAAACAACACTATCTTGTAGTTGTTCTTAACAAGATGAGGCAAGTCGTGAATGTGGATTAAGAACATAAATGGCCCAAGTATGCCTGTGCCTGTGCAACTCTCATTTTTACCACAGATCTTGAAGATAGCTCACCATTAATATCGACTTTCTGAATCTTGTTACTTAGATAAGAAGTAAGAAGATCCAAGCGCCGTCTCTTTGATACCGTAGTGCTATAATTTCCTGAACAGAGTTTCATGAACAACACTATTATTGTAATTTATTTCAACATATAACACATAAAGTCTCTTTCTGCTATTGTATAAGCCCATTCACTAATATGGCATCACCTTTAACCACAATCGTTTTGGGTCTAAAAACTGAAATAAATTCGGAACACAATGTATAAAAAAATAATTAAAGAAAGTATTAGGGTTAGAATCTTTATCTAAAAATAGTATGTTGAAAGCAATCTCTAGTTTATTTTTAAAATGTTCAAATGTTTGGTAGTTTTAGGTATCGCATCAATATTTTTTTTTACCACTCTTTCATTTCTCTTGTAGAAATGAAATTTGTTGACCGCAATGTTCAGAATCTAACTGATTTATTACTTTCTTATCTTTAATTACAATATCTGTAAATATATGGTCTATAGATGTAGCTGTTGTGGCTGTTATTCGTGTAGGCTCCAAAAACAAGTTGTTCAGATTATGTTATTGACATAGTATTCTGAACTTAGTCACCAAACAAGAATTTTCTAGTTAATATTAAAGTCACCACAAATGATGACTTTTTTTTTGGATTTTTCGTATTTTGTTTCAAATCAAGAAGTTAATAATTAAAAGGCTAAGATTCGTTTACACAACTTAACATGACTTAGTACGACTATCATATTAACATTATTTGCAAAGTTTATATAAAAGTAAAGGTACAAAAACTTTCTTACTATTTAAAAAACCTTCAAGTGTAAAAATTTACTTAATTTTTGTCGTGCTTTTGCAATGAAGCACGTCAATATTGACAGAATGCTATATGATATGATGCTGATGCAAACGAAATATACAGTAGAGAATATTATGATCGTGAGAGGCAGTACTACGTCTATGCCCCAGGATCTACTTACCTAGGGTGTTTATTTCCATGACTGGGTAACATTTCCATCAAGAAGGTCGTTGAATATAAATCAGCCGTTGAAAACCTTTCATGCGTCGACCATTAATTTTTAATTTTTTTTACTCTCGATATTTTTTTTTCTGATGCCTTATAACATATTTAAATAAGAAGCGGTGTTTATCACTCTATACCACTAACAAACAACAAGAAATGGTACAGCTAGCTACAGCTAACAATACAAAAAAGAAAACATTTAAAAGCAATTACCATATGTTTACTTCATAAGGGCCCGAATTGTGTTTATTGACAATTTTAATAGATCCGTGAGTGATTAATATTTGAGAACAAAAAAAAAACAATTTTAATTTTATAGAAATCTAATTATTACGCAGTAATAATTAGATGAAAGAAAAGCAAGAATTTTTTTTTCAGATTTTCGTACCTTTCTCTATAAATCCGTTAATTAGAAACTAATTATATTGTATGAATGAGTAGATCCTTACTTTTGTACAATAGGTAAAATTTGACTATAGATTATTGAACTTATAATACACTAAAATCAATAACAACATATTTTTGAATTAGTAGAAAATAGTGAATGATACACAACTACAACACAGTAGACAAAACGCAAAAGTATAGTGACTGTGTTGAAATTTCTTGCAGCAGGTCTTCGTTCATATATCGCACACCTAGATCTAAACAGGTATTAACTCAAAAAGGCGAAAAACTAAACTGTCCGTCCCTGTGCACAATGCACTGCAGTAGTTTTCTGTGTAGATTTATATGCAGCTAGAAGAAAGATATTGTATGAATCTTGTGTTTCAATCATGTTTTGGGTCTGAATATTGGATTTTTGTGGTTATCTCCCTAAATCTTAACAGTGTTATATATACATTTGTTTTATTATTTTGAGTTGAGCCCATGTTGGTGAGTTTAGCGTCTAGCGTCGAGTAGTGGTGATATTTTTAAATCTGTTTTATTGGTCGGTAGGTATTGAGATAAGGAATTCGATGGTGTGCAAAACTCAAAAATTGATTTTTTTTAGTTAGCTCCCTTTAGGTCTAGGTGTGGGATATATGCCATAGTGTATTTAATCGAAGTACTCTATGTGCAGTGTTCTGCAGTTGATGTATCTGGGATGATACTAAGTTTATGTATCAATTGGTTGCAGTACTTTTCACACATTCATGTTTAAAATATTTATGAAGAAACAAATGCTAGATCGTCTGCGTAAAGTATAAATTTACAAAATACACGGGACGATTTGAGAACCTCCTCCGTTTTTTCGTCGGTTAAAAATAAGTAAGATTACCTAATACTTTACCTTTGGAATGAAAATATAAATAAAATGTTAAAGTGGACTAAGTTGATAAAGTTTATTAGGAGACAAAATCAGATTAGGCTGTTACGACGTGACGAATTTATAAGGGTTTTATTATTAGATTTTCAGATAAAAAGCAAAAATTTGACGATGTCTTGTGTTGAACATTTTTTCAGGAAAGGACGGCAAGTTGCGTAGGAAGATAATAAGTTGGTAAGATCTTTGCAGATCACTGACCCGGCAACCTCGTTTGTTGTATTTTTGGGTCCAAATTGTATTCCTGTATACAACAAGCTCAACGTCCATTAGATTGTGACTTATGTTTGGTTTTAAATGTCTGTTAAATTATTACATTTCGATTTTAAATACTAAACACATTCCAAATATGTAAGTGTATAAAATGATGTGAGGGAAGCGCATTTGAATGGTATTCAACTAACTTTAAGACATTGGATGAAGAAAGCATGAACAAAACTTACAAAGTAGATATGCCTGTCTATCACTATCCAGCGAATGGAAAAGTATCCCTTCAGCCAGACTTCTGAAAGCACTCCGAGAGTACTAAACTTGCCCGACAAGTTGAGTACCTACCAATTCAACTCTGGCTCACATCCAAGAGATAAAAGTCAAGTCAACCACGACAAACGTACCCAGCATGCCATTTTATCAATTTGCTCTTTACTGTAGAAATTACTCATACGAATGAGAAATGGAACAGTATGTGTGTGAATGTGTGTTTCATCGTTAAAGTTTCTATGTTTACGTACGAGTAGATACTACATGTTAGTGTAATATGATAGTTGGCTAACAAGTCCAATCAGTTTCTCCCTAGTACACGTCAAAAGGTAGGTTTCGTAGTAAACTTTGACGTCATACCTACGTTGCTATTGTCAAATCATATGCTCTTCACGCATTGATGTGAATTAAACTTTGCTGTTTACGATGTTAGACTGAAAGTTGTATTGTGCGACTTTGATTTTTCGATTAGCACCCAAATACACGTCTGCTCAGTTTGAACACCGAACGAGAGAATTCATAAAATATATGTTCTACTAATATTATAAACGTGAAAGTTTGTGAGGATGTATGGATATTTGTTGCTCTTTCAAGCAAAAACTACTGAAACAATTCCGATGACCGATTGGTATGTAGATAGCTAGACCCCTGGATTAACACATAGGCTACTTTTTATCTCGATACTCCCACTGCATCGGGACTTACGCGGGTGAAACCGCGGGGCACAGCTAGTATTTTATAAGTACATACTATGTATATAGAAGGTGTTAAGACTTCAAAAACATTTTTTTCTTTATTTAGTCATATCCGGACTTATATAATCCAACCTATTTTAAGTTATTCCGCACAATATTTAGGTTTCCACTTAAATGCAGCTGTTACATCTGGTCTCGCAACTGAAACCCAATATCATAACTTTCGTAACAAATACAGTAATGCTTGTGTGTACGAGTATCAGATTTTGCATTGGCAGGGTTCCCACAGGTAGATATTATACATAAATAACAATTGGAATTGTTCTTCAACTCGGTCTCATGCCGCGAAAGTTCTAGAATTGTATATTTTTATTTCATACAGCTAAAGTTAGTACAATAAAGTTTCAAGCTTTTAAACAGTACAAAGGCTGCGTGAAGATATAGGAGTTATATTTCAAGAGGGCACTAGATGGTAGTGGCTGCATTTCAAAGCTGATGATGAATGAGAAGTTTACTGTCATGAAATAGAATAAACTGTTAACTTTCAGTGGAATCCCATATTTACTGTTAGTATAAGGAGGTCCCTATCTACTAGGCAGACTGAGTAGATAGCTGTTGTAGCGTCCGGGTGTTAGGATCAGGGTACTGTGGCATATTGCCTTAATTCATTATTTATAACTGCATTTTATATCTATCAGTAGCATTTACGAATAATGATGACGCACGGAATTGGTTCAATTTAAAATATATTGTATGCTAGTTATTAACTATCTTTTAATTATACTATAACTATGGAAAAAACATAAATATACATATTTCTACAGCCACACTGGGTTTCTCTAACAAACAACCTTTTTATTACCATACAGTACCACGGGAACCGGGTCCTAAGTCCTCTCACGGCGCAAGCCGTTAGACACCGGTTTTGGAGTTGGATTCGTGGTGGTTTGTGGTTAGCTGCAGAGAACGGGCATGTCGTCTGCTCTACTATGTGTTGGGAGAGCGTCCGATCTCGCGTGCAACGGAATGAACCGGTCTAAGGCGAAAGGCTCTTTGGTTTTCCGCTGCGGGGCTTGGAGCGTCCCTTAGCAGAGGTCCCGTCGGACCGATGGGATGCAGCTCGGGCATTTGCCTGCTAAGCAAGGAGAAAGGTTATTAGACACTGATCCAGACATCCATCTGTAGGCCTAGGTAGACCTGCATATGATTGTAGATCGGGACGTCAGCGTGCCAATAGCTCCGGTACCAGCTGGTAACTGGCAGTCGCCGTCTGACGATCCTAGCATTGTTAACGCGAGCATGAGCAAATATGCAGGCGGGGAGCGTGCATTACAGCTCCGGTACCTATCTGGACAATAGGGAGTGTGCCGGTTGCGAATTGGGGGTTGCAGTGAGTGTGGTTTCACGAATGGCGATACCTTGTCACCGATAGGTATACGGGTAACTAGCCTTAATTTGTACCGATGCCATGGCGTTGGAGGTAAGACCTGCCGGATAAAGGTACCTGCGTCTCGGGACCTTAGTCTGGGGAACTTGATGCAGGTATACTGACCCTGCTTATATAACAATTGTATTGGGTGGAGTGGGGGCAGTATAAACAAATACGTAGCTGTAGAAGGAGAGGGAATGTTGTTAGTATTAGGACATGCGACAATTACTCTATTATTTTTTAAGCCTTTCAAGGCATTAAGCCGCCAATGGGTCTAGATTAGATATTCTATAACAATCACAATTAAGTTTGTAATAGTAGGTATCTTCCGTGGGTAGGTTTTCGTTGGGCTCCACGTAGTAGGACGTTATTGAATAATAAACATGGTAAACAAAGGAACGCTTGAGCGGATTACGTTTATATCTAACTCATATTTTAGTTTTGAATAAACTGTCTGCCTGTCTCTCCGTTAAAACGATACCTATTTTCTTTTCAACGGCCCAGTGGTCGCATCGAAATCGAAACGACTCAAACCTAACTATCACTGTATAGCTAAATATGGTTTTGTTTCAATTAAATCTGCCCATCTGGAAAAGCACCTTTACTCTGCAGAATACCGAAGTTAACCAGTCTCCAAGCGTAGTGTTAGTATTTATAAGCTCGAACTTCCCGGCAACAGCCAGTTCGAGTTACAGGTTTGCGCCCCTGAGCTGCTTGAGCAACAATTTTACTATTCATCCGTGTGAGCAATATCCCTTACTTCCATTACCTTCCATCCTTACCTACCTTTCCCCTTTCAATCATCATCACCATCATCTTAGCATTGAATCCCGGTTACAACAGAAACTTCCGCTTCAGTGCCTGGGTCCGCTTTCTGACTTTTTCTTCTCCACTTCGCACGATCCCTTTCCAATATACTCCCAATTTTCCAATCTTTAATTCCCAAAGCCCTCGGCTGAAAGCCTATTGCCGTCAACCAAGGACTTTACCTAAGTGGGACCAAATTTCAGTTACCAAATTTATGTTCAATACACCTCTTCCTCCTTTCGTGGATACAGGCGTCAGAGTATGTATGTTTATGGTTACTAGAGCTCTGTTTTTGGATTTGGATGGAAGGAAAAGGCATGGTGTTTCAACGCGTGAGTGATGCCACCAATTTACTATTGTGAAAGAATGGCTGTGATGTCCCGTTAATACAAAGGATCGACCCTAAGACTAAATTAGATCATACCTTAGGAAGTTATATTGCACAGTACAGGATCAGTAGGTACTTATCTTCGCTAAATGTCACGTAGTTTAGCAGGTTTACAGTCATGACACTAAGTTAAATTTGCTATATGTGAATGGAGTTACAACTATGCTAATTATACTTGCCATCTTAAAACGGAAATAAGCCTCAAAACAATGATGCCGTACCTGCCTGGAAATTGCAGCACAGGTTTAGATTTTGTAACATCACTGCTGGTGATCTTTGTTTACAGGTTTTAGAAAAGATGGATGGAATGTGGATGATATTACTCCCTCATAAAAACACCCTTCGTATTTGACGTGCGGAAGCATGGCTCTCCGCATATATATTTTTTTGTTTTGCAGCTATATGCGAGTTTTATGTTAGTGTTACTAAATAAAAAAAATTAAAACAGTTTTTCGTACTTTCATAGTTATTAATAATTTCATGAATTTTAGGCCCTGGACGACTATCGGCTGATAAAGATACTCATAGAAAAAACATCGTGGAGATTCAGATTTGGAATATATGCAGCATCTATGGGGATATTCATTTCACATCTTTAGTTGCCATGTTTTTTTTTAACTCTTTTATAACTCTCCACACAAATGGTGTCATTTTAGCATTACAAAATGGATTCCTGGTGCAGAATCCGCATTCAGGGTGCTGCATTTCAAGTAAATATCTGTTAAGCCCTGTCAGATTCAAATTTACCATAAACTGAAAGCTTAATTAAATCGCAACCTTATTTCGTATGAAATAAGCAGCTGACGCGGCAAAATCTCAATATTTGTAGTTATATTTATTTATGGGCCTGCGTTTCAGCGTAAACTGGATTCAACTTTAGAGCGTTGTGGCAAGAGTTATATTTGAACAAGTTTATAGTGAAACCTGTAGAAGTAGTTAAGCTAATTGCGTCGTTATTAAACAATTATAGCTGCATCATTTTGGAAAACTATGTAGTTATTTCTTGGATTATAACAAACATATGAAACAGATACGTTTACAAAGTGTAAACTTGGAAGTGACTGTAAATATCATGTTTAGTCACTATAGTTGATTAGAATATTTTACCATAATGGATGTACACATTGTAATGGAACTTTGTTTACGTATACTTCTTATTCATGGTGACTGTAAAGTAAAAAATTGTTACTTATGTACTTGCATCTTATACCAAAACTTCATATCGATGAAACTAAAGAATAGCTGATAATTTTCAATCGCCTGAACATATGTTCTGGAATCATAGCTACGAACACACTTAATACGAATAAATAGATACACAAGATAGACTTATAACGCCCGTGTGTTTGCGTCTGGTATTAAAAAATATAGCCATTTAAAACAAAAATCTCTTAAATGAACCATTTTCATTAATAAATCCACAGAAATAGTTCCACACACAATCGTATCGAAATTAAACTTTGTATGTATATATAGTTCAGATGACAATACTTTAATTTGGCATCTTGGAACTGATCTGATAATAGAACCATGAGGTGGATAGTGGAACCCTTCAATTTCCACTAGTAAACCCTACTGGTAATTTATCGTAAAAAGAGTGTGACATTTTTACGGATAGCCTTTAGAGGTAGATTACACTTTGTTGCGTGATTACGAGACTATTTCTGTGAGGCTAATTATTACATATTACATAAGTACTAACAGCGCCCCGCGGTTTCACCCGTGTAATTCCATCCATCCATCTAAACTTTCACATTTATAATATTAGTATAGATTAAATACAATCCATATGTCCTGCAAACACATCCATAATATTACAAAAAAATTGGCGGTAATTTTATTATAGCATAGCATCTATTTAAAAAAAAACAGTTTATATTATTCTATCACATGGGCCATTAAATGGGCCATTAATGATAAAAAACTTTGACTTAGAAAACAGTCCGAGACAAGTCGAAGTGGAGCGTTAGTCAACTAAAAATAAATAAGCTTAAGCATCAATTTTTTAATTCAGGCTTTTTACGCTGGTGTACTTGATTGGTAGGCTGTTTTTTCTTTTAGATGTTCAAAGCTAATTAATAAATTTTTTTTTGTCATTTTCAAAATTTCATAAACGATTGCTGTTGTTGCCTGAAAATGGTTGAAAGCTGTGTACAGCAGGCCTAGACAAGTGTCAAACTTATCTTAGCGTTTCCATTTCTAAAAACGTTGACGCCCAAACGAAAACGATAATAGTTTAGTAGACAAGTGTACTTTGATTTAGCGAACGTTAATTCTATTCAACCTATCTCTAAAAAGCAGATTGTTGTCTATAATTTGTTTCACAAACGTCAAGGTGTTTAGCGTATATTAGTTAAAGGGGCGCCCATTAATTACGTGAGGCTTTAGAGGGGGAGAGGGTTAATCCAAATCTCAGCAAACCTAATTATCACATAATATTTTTTCGCACGAAACTGTAAAAAGTCACTCTTGAGACCCCTGTGGATTATAATAATTATCCTTCTTTTGCTATTTAGGTATTTTATTGTTTGATTTCCCTACTATGATTCTAGACTACGTTATGTTTAAATACTAGTGTTCATTATTCTTAAATAAAACTAATTAAGCAATTTACGTATTTTTTTAAATAAATCCAATGCAATCAAGCAGATTACTTTTTATACAAAAAATATGCAGTTTAAAAAATCTCACTTAATATTAGTGGGGCGGGGAGGAGGAAATCGACCATATCTACACATCCGATGTCTCATCAAAGGGAAGGAGGTCAAAAAATTATTTGTCACTTGACGTAATAAATGGACACCCCCTAATAATTTTCGAAGTTGGAAAGGTGAGTTTTGCGTATACCTAGTATTTTAAGTTTATTGTAAGTAATTCCTCGTTATGGGTAGCCAGGAGTGCATTTTACAGAAATTTAAACAATTATCACTACGTCAAATCAGCTGATTCTAAAAATCGCCATTTTGTTTCGTTTTCTACAAGGTGTTGACATTCACTCGGTAGCGATCGCTTCGTACCGAAAGCGTTTGTATAAGTGTCACTTGTCTACCGTTTCAAAGTTCTTTGCGCTTAGTCATGTGATATTTCTTTGGCTTATGTCAATCCCACACATTTACTTTTCTATTCTACTGTCGTTATAGAAAATTAAAAGCCACTTGTCTAGGCCGACAATTCTTTAAATCGCTAGGAATACTAACGTTATATAATAAACTACCGAGTACTATAAAAATTAAACTATTTATAGATCTAAGAAACAGTTAAGATAGTAATCTTGGCAAATGTTACTATTCTATCAAATAATTCTTTAATGATAATTTTATTATAATATACGTGACTCAAACTTTTGAAATTACACTTACTTTATTATCATAACTATTGTAACGTTATTCTTGAGTTATATCAACAAATAACATAAATAGTAAATTAACCTTAAAAATAATTAAAATAAATATATTCGACATTGTGTCGGCGTCGGGCTACACCGTTTCAATCATCGCTGTCAGTTCGTCGCGCGCGCGCAGCTATGAAAACGTGGCGCGCGCTGAGCTCGTTCGCACTTGAAGAATCTTGGCTACAGAATTAAAAGAAGCTACTGGGTTAACTGTTTTTTTTTTTAACCCCCTATCTGTGGCGGGGGAAGGCAGCTTCCCTCGCCGCACTATAACTTCAATTTTATTTTTTTAATTATTTCCCGTGTACGCTACTGTATTTGTACAACACATGGCATAACATAGTGAACATAATAAATTATATCACCTTTATCTATATACCAATGTTAAACAAATGAATAAATGATTATAATTTTTATGATTATGATTAAAAACGGTAAATTCAATCGCCAAAGTGGTAAGTAGTGAAAATTTAGAGATTCAATGACATTATGTACGTATTTCAAGATAAAAGTCAATTTAGATTTGTATATAGTTATTTTCAATGTCTATTTTCTACGTTTGCATAAGTTCTGTTTGCATAAGTTATTTTCAATGTCTATTTCCTCATTCTCAGAGATGATTTTTTAAAATTAAAACGATACCACCACTATGACCAGAACCTGCTCTATTAGCAAAAGAAAATAATATAAAAATTGGTTCATGAAGCCGAAGATATTGCCTAACATACATAAACCAAAACTGAGAATTGAGACCTTTCTTAATTTTTAATTAATTTAAAAACAATTGCTTTAAATGCATAAATATTTCATCAAGTTATAAAAACGAACTACGAAAAGACTTATAAAGTATAATGCTGCTGTCGCTACCGAGCTTTTTTTAAACCACAAACTACGCCAAAATGCACTTTTTGTGGAAGTATAACAAGACAATTACTGTAATACTTTCCCGACTAACTTCTTTCCACACAAACTACTTATTTCTGTGGAAAGTTATAATTGCATTTGCAGCACGTTTTCGCGAGTTTCCGAATGTAGTTGTTTTTGTCACGTATAGATAAGTAAGATAGAATAAATTTTAATTCTGCGATTTTAGTGTTACCAAATCTACCATATTTTTGGAAACATGCTTTACGCACGCTCTTGTGTTGGCTGTGTTTTTAGTTATTATTACTAGTGCAGTAAAATAATAGTGTACAGTACAAAACTATACAATTTTTATGAGTACGTACCTGTTTTTCATTTTTATATAAACCAACAGTCAAATATAAATGTTTAATAAATCTAAAAAGTATCTTATTTAGTGGTATATTGATATATTTATTTTAAGCACTATCAGATCAGTAAATGAAAGCCTCGAGGTATATTAGCTGACACGTATTGTTGCACGTCTGCTGTTCGTGTGATCGTATCGCTTGTCAACCGATCACTGCTAGTAACAGAAATTTTCGTGAATACGATATGTGTTCCTCCTATACAAGAATATGAAACTATACATTGCATAACTAATAAAATTCTGTTAAAAATTAATATTACATCATATTTTTTTGCAATGTATAGTTTAGTTTGCAATTATACCCCACCACCACAGCCAATTGAAAAAAAGGTGTGTGTCAGCTCCAACTACATATATACATATATATATATATATATATATATATATATATATATATATATATAAATATATATATATATATACACACACATATCTACTTAAATGCGTCGAGGATAAGGAGTAAACTCCAATAAAGCACAACAAAGCATAAAGGGTTACGCTGCCGTCCGATCACCAAATTTTACTCTTCATATTTTTTTCATACCGGGCGCCTTATATGAAAATCGAATCTTCTCCTTAAGAATAAACTCCAAAAAATTATGAATGACAAATGAGAATATGCGTTATTTGCAAGAAGGTAAATGTATTTCATAATTTCAAAAATGTACCACTGTTTGACTTTATACGTCGAACCAGAATACACAACACGTATACAGTTAATCCCAAGAGGTAATCTCAGTGAGCCATATCTAATAACGTGCTAACTCGTAAACAGGAACTGCACTGTGGTTTGCATTGTCTCCGGTCGAAAGTTACGGTCGCGCAATGCGCTTGCCTTTGTTTTCTGCTATATTCGGTTTTCCTTTCTATATTAAGTATGTTCGTATACAAAGCGTAAGCCAGATTCAGGCTGACTTATAATAGATTACGGGACACCGAACCTAGATCATTTTACTTAGTCATCGTAGCTATATGTACGTTAAGTTCGTCTCCATCGTCCATCGTAACGTGCATGAATTTAGTTTTAACGTATATATAGAAAAACATTATATTATAGCCATTACATATTGTGTTCGCCTTTGATAATGTCAACTGGGGTTTGTTATAGTTGAATGAAACTAAAGTTTGGAACTCACCATCAAACTGATTAAAGTTTGTGTGACGGTTAAATAGCAAAATTTAAAAAGCATGTAAATGCTGATGAATGTTCAACAGTGCTACAGACAAAAATGTTGCTTTACAAGATACTAAAACATTATGTTAACATAGCTCAACCAGAAAAAGATCATGATTATAACTTTTTCGACTCTTTGCATATACATTTCTCACTTTATATTTTTTCGAGTCGAATGAGAAAAAGTTTATTCTTTTATATAAATTAGCCCTTCCAGTCCTGGGTTTCCTTTCTAAGAAAGCCACAACCCTGAGTTTTTTCTGACTGTTTTGGTCCGGACCTTAACGGTTGTAGTCCCGGATTTGAGAATTGTACCCGATTATTGTACCTAAAACAAGTGGGAGAAAATTGGTACGTCTTTCAAATTTTGTCCCCTCAAATTTGAGACACTAGTTTCAATTGCTGAATAAAACTACTGAGCCAGAAGTCGTGATTTTGATTTCTACCTACGCAGGACAAATAGTTGTATGATGAGCACAATCTATTCTGTGTCTGGGCGTAATTTTTCTATAATATTAATTTAGTAATAGGTATATGTATAATTTTGTTTATCATGGTTCCTATAGTACCTGTACTATACTCTGGCTCTGCCTAGTTAGGAATCAGACGGCCATGTGGAAGGCATCCCAAGTTAATTATAATTAAGTCAATGAAGACACACGTCATTGCTTTAAAAAACGGATGTTTTAAGATGGCTATTTAATAACTTTAAAATTGTTACACAACCAAGGATCCACGTTCCTGTGTCGATTGCGCGCGTCGCAAATATATAAATCCATGTTACACATGTACGATATATCGTATAAACCTCTTCGAAACAACTCAATACTGCTTTAATTATACACAATTCGTTATAAAAAAACACAACATAAGCGTTGCGTAATTTGTTGTAGTGAAGTGCAAATTAAAAGATTAATTTTTTAAAGATGAATTATATTATCTTTTAAAGATCAATTATAAGCCGTCTTAAAGCTAGGCTCATAATAAACACAGTATAGTGTATATACATATACTGTGTAATAAGGCTGTCTCGGCATATTGTTTTCCTATTATAAAAATATTAAAGACGCTCGACTAATTCGAAATAATTTGCGTCTATTCCAAAGGTATCTTCAAGACACTTAAGAGGGGTTGCCTTGTAAGATATTTATGATGATAGTTAGGTATTAGCATCTGAAATTGAAATGGACCATTATGAGAGATAGTGATGGTCGGTGAGGAATTCATTACTTAATCCTTGTGTCTTATGTAGTTTGTGCCATATAAACGTATTCATGAAATAAATTAACCATATTTGAGTATGTAGATAGCTTAATTTTAGAATATATAATTACACTGGCTTCGCTTCATATTTGAAAAATAAGTTGCTTTTATTTCAGGTCAATAGGAAAATATGTATACTGTACAGACAACTGCAGTTAAGTATACTATCAAAATAACGTTTATAAAACTTCAGAGCAAGGGCAACCAGCGTCATATATCAGCTTTTGCTTTCAGGTGAAGATTTAAAAATATTTGAAATCCATAATTAACTTTTAAAAAAGTATATAACCGACTTCAATTTGCCTAAATCATGATAAATTGTAATACGCTGTATTCTTCATCCCTTAATTTTTCACCCTTAGAGGTCTTTGGGGTCTTCAAACCTAAATGTGACCAGCCTTGAGTACCTACAACGTTCACAAATGGCGAAGATATGGCGCAATATAGGTACACAAAAAAGTCGAATTGAAAACCCCCTTTTTGAAGTCGGTTATAAATCCTTAAATAAAATATAACAGACTAAATCTATCTCACAGGGGGCCGTTTTTATAAGGTATTTATTTATTACATAGGAGCATATGTTACATTCAACTTTTCTAAAGAATTATAAATATTTATTATGCACTGCTTTTCTAAGTGCTTCCGTCGTCAGTGCCTATCAAATCAAATCGCAAGATTGTGAACTGAAAATGAACGCTAAAAATGTACCACTGGGCGTATAGGGTCTATACTATACAAATTACCCTCGAAAAATGTATTTGTATACTAAACTTATTTAGCTTTTACCAATAACTAAAACTTCTATTATTCATTACTCCATTATTTTCTTTTCTAATATTAGAAACACTACATACAATTTTGCAAAAGTCGTAACACTAAACTACGAAATACTACATACCTTGTCACATTTTCTCATTTACAATAATAAAATGAGTTCAGTGTGAAATCCAGTTAAAGTTTGCTTATTCCACGCTATATATGTTCTAAATTTAATATCACAAACAGATGACATTCTGTGTCAAACATTCTGAAACACGGGAACTAATATTGTGTGATGTAAGCTATGGTCCCAGTTTTTGTTACATGTTTCAGTAATTGCAATTCATATACCTAAGTACATAAAAAAATGTTTATTTGTTTCCGTCGGTTGTGTAAGTAATTGATAAATCAGCAGTTTGGTCCTTATTCGTATCCCCTTTGCTTTTAAAATATACTTGACAGGAAAATTCGTTTCGATAATTGCAGGTTCTTTATGTTATCCACTGACACTTCGTTAATAAAATAAATAATAAAAAATCCACACAACATAAATGGATTTTTCGCAGTTCTGAAAGTTTTATGTCTATAAAAGATATCCACGAAAATCATTGACTCTTCTTTATTTTTTTATTTTATCCTTACTCGTAGCACGAGTACATTGCATTACTTTGTTGCTGAAGTAGCCAAGTTAAGCAACAATCTTATCTGTTTTAATGTTGACAGACTGTTGTCGTTGAAAACCGATTAATCGAACTAAACGCTTTGACAGCTCTTTTTTGGTTCGAGTCGCCAAAGTCTGGAATGAATAGCCTGCATCTATTTTTCCAGACAATTGTAATCCTGGTACGTTCAAGAGTGAATAGATTTATTTTGAATAGGAGTGTATTATCTACATCTTCATTGACAATTTCCATCAGGTGAGTTGAAAGACAAACGCCTATTCCATTAGCCAATACAAAAAAATCGGAGTACTTGTAACGGTTCTTTAATGACTCTCCAATTTAATACCTAAGAGAATGCCGGAAAGGCCAATTGTTTCTTCAATTGGCCTTTCCGGCATTCTCATAATTTTTATGTTTCATAATTTATATATTTTCATAGCAATTACGTCTGTGAATGAAAGTGCCATTTGGGATACTAATTTCTAGCGTAAGATTCACAATAGTCTGGCACTGCCTGTAATGGTGGACCAGTTGTATTCGTGGAGCTCTCTTAGATGTGGTTGAGTTCCATGATTACCGACTTATCTGGTAACCTCAAAACTGAAATTGTTCTTTCATACAAAGACCACCCTTGATGCCTACATGGCAATCGCACATTTTGAGTTTATGTAAACTTGGATCCTTGAGTTCATTTCGGCGTTGCTTCTCAAGGCTAGTCATAGGAATAGCTTGCACCATCTACTTTCACCCGAACTAATCAACATATAGAAGTGTGATAAGATCTACATATTTGCAAAATTAAATTCATTTATAATTTATAATCATGGTTATTCTTAGTTAAGTCAGCATTTCACAATTTGGCTAAATTATTTGTTGTTTTTAAAGTTTTGATATAATTTTAAAATTAATATTAATGTCTAATTCGTTTTCTTTCTATTTCTGAACAAAGTTTACAATATATTTTCCTAAAACATAAACGGACAACGGTGGTAATGTCTGGAGTAGTGTTTCAAGAGGCTTTCAAGTGATTTCAATAATTCCCACAATATCTACTGCCATTAACTGATAGCTCAATATTTAATCAGAGAGCTCTTCGAGAGGGTACAGTAATTGCGTTTCATTGTCCTGTTGGCTTGCCTAAGGCTTTTAGTGAATCGATTTCGGTAGTTGTCGTTAATGTTGTTTATACGTAAAATAACGTTTTAACCTGAGTATGTGAATTGCCACGTGGTTTTCTATGTGGTAATAATAAGATGAGTTTGATTGTTACCCCAAATTAAAAATTTGTAAGGGAAATTTCTTACTCAGAACACTTATGAAGCATTTAACACTACTCAAAAAATGCAAATACGTCAAATTGTCTGTTCTTCGTTGGCGTTTCGAATAAGCGTGCTTTTACTCTGAAAGCTAGAGCTGTTTCTAGCTACTACTACTAATGCCCGTGGATTGGTCTCGCGTTTTATGAAAAAGTAAGTTTACCCAGTATAACGATTTTACAACATCAATACGTTCCAACATTTAACTTTTATTTACGTCAAAACCTGTCACTGCGGTTTTTATAGTACACTATTAGTTTTAAGTAAAACTAAAAAGCAAACTTTCGCGTTGGGCACACTACTGTAGGTGAGTATGATCAGCTCTAACTTCCCTACTCACTAACAAAAAAAGTATAGTTGATTTTTGAAATGAATATCTGAAAGTTACTTAAATTTGTACCTAGTACAAAGTTGAAGTAATAAAATGTGGGGAAGAACGTCAGAAAAATAATGACCTAATTTATTTTACTCAGCAGGAAGGAAACTTTATTTAAAACGGCTGCGTCAGTTCCGCCATGCACATTTTAAGAATTTAAGCATGATAAAAGAGCTCGGCGTTTTAAATAACAATGAAGGTAAAGGATTTCCGAACAGAACATTTTCCGTTTTAAGATAACGATCAACCATGATTCTTTATATCATCATCATCATCATATATTTTTAGAATTCATAACTTAAATTTACGGCTGCATAACCCCTAACTGGTTCCAGAGTCCCTTTAACTAAACTAAACTGAAGAGGTGTCACCTCAAAAAGTAACGGACCTCTTCTTCAAGGCTTCACTGCTCACCAAATGCGACTACTGATACTTATAAACACTTGAAAGTTGGTTGTATCACTTACCCGTTGCCAATCCCACTCACTCACCTTTGGCAACTCTGCCTTCTAACGGACAACTAAGACTGGTGCTGTGTGTTTTAATCATGGTCACAAATTGTTTTAAAATAATTCTTGAGTACCTGGGAGACGGAGCTTCGCTCGCTAGCTTTTTGTAAAATCGCCTTTTTTTTAATTTTTTTATAAAACTGCGTTTTACAAGAAATACAACTATGCAGTTGAAATTAAAATGCAAAACTGTATCTGTATACAAAATTTAGAGATTGAGATACCCGAACTATAAATACATACATACAAGAATTGCTCGTTTAAAGTGATAAGATTAGTCTGGAATATTTCAAGATTGGTCCTTGAAATTTCAATTCGTTTCTTTTATTGTTTAGCGGTTACTATTCTCGACACTCAAAGATTGCAGAACTCTCAAATGCTCGTTTTTAAATGCACATGCAAAGTTCTTTTGCATGCATGCAAAAGAACTTTTAAATGCAGTGATATCATATAATAAGGTAGATATGAAAGGTAGTTCTTTGGTCTGCCAATAGAACATCGTACTACTTTTTGATGTTTCGTTAAGAAATGGGCTTTATTAGCGGTGGTCATCATCTGTAGATTTTCTCAGCTTAAACTCATTTGCTAGACATGCATTCTTCCATGTTAGCGTTACTATGCCGACTGCTTGAATTCAAATGATTTTATGCGGGGAAGTTGTGAGAGACTATAGTTGAGATTTTTTTATTAATATAAATAAACGGCTATCATTAATATTGTGCTATGTACGTGTATGAATAACATTTACGAAACAGGTAAATAAGTGATAAAAATATTCAGCTTTCATCTTTGTTACTATAACGTATCTATATTAAGTGACATAAAGTTTGCCTAAGTGCTATGTAACTTCAAAGTATATTTAATGTCATTATAAGCTAACAGAAATTTATAATTTAGGAATAGCAACATTGTTTCGGTACCAAGCCATTATCAAACTGTATAGGAGTCTAATACCAGGCGCCCTAGATTTCTCAAATCGTAACAGCTTAGAGGAGCGCATTGGGGTTATTATACTACCCAACAAGATCAATAATATATAACGTTCGATGGCGCCGAGCGTATTGTTGACCTTTTCAAACTTCCGGTGAGTTCGCCCCTGTGGTTTGTAAGATGAGGGTATTAGGTATCCGCCCTTCTGTTTAATTAATAGCGCCCTGACCCACGTCTAACTTTCTCTGCCTGTATTTAAGAGATCGTTATGTACGCAAGGTTGTGATAGTTCCATTGCCTTTTTGTCTCAGTTCGTACTTAAATGAAAATAATCTCGTTGGGAGAATAAAATACCTAACAATTTTGTAACGAAAAAGTCAAATTGTAAATTATTGTCACTAGTCAGTTGACTAAAGTTTATGGTTTAATTAGCATCAAAAATTCATAGATATATATGTTGGAACATAGACTGAATGAATAAAATTTCTTGCATATTAATTTGTGCTCACACTTACTGTTAAACAAAACTTAAACCTAACCAAACTTCACCGTGGTTATTTTTTTACTAAAATTCCTTATAAGAAAGAAATCTACCACTTATCATCCACTACTACTACTATCTAAATATACGGTAGAATAAATAAACAATCTAGCTGTAACGAGTCTGAAATAATTACATCGTTTCTTGGAGTTAGCAAGTCATTTGATAGCTTTCAGAATGTAAATCAACGTTTGACACACAAAGGTTTTGGTGAATTCCTTTTTTTTATGTCGTCAAATATTTTTTATTCTTTTTTTATGATAATAATTTGCAACACTGCTTTATACATCTTATAAAAACTTTTCATTGAGGCCTCCACTTCACCTCAAAACGGTGGTCTGAACACGTGTAATTTTCATTGTTTTTTGATGAAAAAACAACGAAAATTACACGTTTCAGACCTTAATATTGCCAAGCCTATAATGATGTCTGCAATTCTGACCTGAATGCAGATTGACTTCACAATAATATGCTAAGACATACATACATTACATATTGATAGCTTGACCCAAACTTAGCAGAGCTTGTAGTAATGGTTCACGAACAGGGATAAACATACATAGATACAAGTTGCCCAGTCTTCTCAACATTTACAATCCATTCTTTTTAACCTATTTAAGAAGGACCATGTTTTGGCTCATCGCTTTCACCTGAATTACATAGCCAGCGTCAAAGTATGCATGCTCTTAGAATGCTCTACTTTCTGCTACACTCACATAATACTCCCGGATATCTTACCCCCTTTTAATTTCTTTGCTCAAATCAGTACCGAAATGTAAAATACTTCTAATATACTTCTTCTCGATTCTACTCATTTACAATTTACTCTTTTCTGAAATGCGGTCCCTCTAAAACCCAGGTCATCCAAAAATCGTAATACCTTCAAAGCCAATGTTTATCAATTCTATAGCACATTATATTTTCACGTAAAATATACATAAGTATGTATGGGTAAGTGCATTTATGTATATACTAGCAGCGCCCCGCGGTTCCACCGGCGTAAGTCCCGATTCCGTGGGAATATCGGGATAAAAAGTAGCTTATGTGTTCATCCAGGTCTCCGGCTTTTTACACACCAAGTTTCATCGCAATCAGTTTAGTAGTTTTGGCGTGAAAGAGTAACAAACCTCCATCCATCCACCCATCTATGCTTACAAACTTTCGCGTTTATAATATTAGTAGGATCTAACGTAAATTATACAGTTATCATTTATATTATGTAAGGTAAATAAAGTTTATGTATACGAAGTGTCTTAAAACCGTACATCATAACACCGCATGACAATTTTCCCCGCTACATGAATTCGCCGACTCAGTGAAAGTAGACAAGTTAATATGAGATTTCATATCAGACAGTGAAACAACGCTGCGTCGGGCTCAGCGCTAATGAATAAATAACACACTTGTACGTCTACACTCTCTCGATCTCGCTTGGGCAAGCATATATGCATAAATACATTTTTTCTTTGAATGGCACAAAAAATACAACAGCCACATTTGTAAAACATGCTGGGTTTTACAGCAATTAAAAATCAGCATTTATACCGTGAGGCATACGTAAGCAGGAGGTAGGTTTGAAATATTTTGCGGTGATTTAATTAGCAATACATGGAAATTTAGCTTACAGTGAAGCTCTGTTGAACATTGAATGAAATGCTAACTCCTATATATAGAAGGTGTATTTCAGTTGTGTATTTACTGATTTTCATGTTTTTAGGGGCTCTTTTGTTTGTTTAACGTTCAAAGTTGATCATGTAATAGATTAATCAGATGTTGATTTCAGTCAAACAGGTTTGGTTTGCAAAATCTCGGTTAGCGCCACCACTGGTCTTGGGTTAATTAGTAAACTTCCAAATCGATTTGCGGTTTTGTCCGATATTGTTCAAAGAAGGGATGATAAGAAACATTGTAGGATTTTGATCGCATCGACATAGCATACATATCCATGTTGGTCATGGTCTCAGTGAATTGGCAGTAGCACTCATAAGATTGTACTAAAAGTTATACATAGAAAGCCAAATAGATATAGCACTGAGTTTCTGTATAGAGAGAGTTCCGTGTTTACGGTTCGTCAGTTATTTGTCGTGCATAAAAGTAAGCATAAAAGTATTTCCTTTGAACCAATACTCAGGAGGAACTAAACTAGAGTTTTTCCGATACATCGAAATAGGACTGTTCCTGCCAGGCATCAATACTTTACCCTTAGCAACTGCTTATATAACTTGTAAATAGATGTATTAACACACACGCACGCACGCACGCACGCACGACACCACACACACATACACCAACACTGTGTAACTTTAGTGAAGATATCTTCAAAATAATATATATGTGCGTGTATTGTGTCTATGTGTATGTATGTACGTATATATATGTGTGTATATATATACAATATAATTTATTCTAAATTGAAATTGAAAGTATAACATGTTTGAAATACTTTAACAAACAACAAGTGTGAAAATTAAATGTACTATCTCCGATGGCGGACGCTGACGACTCTAACACAGTTAATTACTACTACAGTCGTCAACGCTAATCTCTTTGTTATTGTAAAACAAATAACATGTAATCATGATCAAATTAAGAAAAGAGCAATTTGTAAAAACTTGTATGTATCAATAAAATATTATCATTATTGTAAAGAAGACGTTGGCGCATAGAAACTACAAGGTTAGAACATATTTCTGTCATATTTCAATTTTATGCTCCCTATATCTCCATGCAATGCGACGTTAACTGCTCAAGACATCTCTCATACCTAGCTTCCCATCTTTGCACCATCAAACCCCATAATTGTGATCATGTGTGATTGTGTGTAAACGTTATTGTTTATGCCTTAATACTTAAAATTAATCATTTCCTTAGTAATTATTAAGATATTAAACATCATAATCATCATAATTATTATCAATCATGAATCCTATCTATTAAAATTCATCAATCTAAGTAAATAAATTTAATCTATAAAGCTAATTGTCTTATTACTACCACATTAAGATGCAGTTGAAATTCGCACTGAAATCTGAACATGTGTTTCGTGTTAACGATTTAGTATGCAAATATTCTGATATGTAAATATTATTCTGCGGAATCTACGATGCAGACATTCATTTGAAGGTCTTTTTTATGGCTGTGTTGTGTTCTTTAATCCGTTCTATGATTGTACTTTTGGTCTGTTATATGGACGAACTATCACAGCTCCAGTTCACCTTGAACACTCCTGGCGTCTGTAGAGGAACCATCATTCGGTGACTTTGACACCTTAGGATACGACCTCATACAGTCTTAATGAAGAAATACTTTGGTAAGTATTGATTATTAATATAAATGAATGAAAATACAAATGAATAGGATTAATATTTACGAAAGTTTTATGCATTTTTGTACATTCTCTGTCAAAACCAAGAGTTATCAATTAATATATTAGTCATCTATAAAAGAATTTACATACTAAAAGATCACTTACTAAAGACATAGAACAAAAGCATAAGAGCTCTAAAAAATTAAAAACTACTATCCAAAAATAAAAAAAAATATTTGCCTATTGTTAGTTGACGTAATCTATTGTATTTCTAATCTTTACATCCGTTAGTTTTTTTGGATGGATAATCGTTTGATACTAAAATTGTGGATATGATTACTATAATGATTACAAAGTAAGCGCCCGACAGTCAATAGATTTAAGACGACCGAGACTGCCAGTATGAACGAGAGGTTGCGCTGCTGTCGTTTAAAAATGATTTTGTTCTTATAACAAAAACATCAACTATTCTAGCAACTTGTCACAGACTACTCATAACGCACAAGGCTAAATAATGACAGCATACCCTCTTATTAAGCTAAAATGATAATGTTAAGTCGTTTAAATCTTAATTGGGTAATTGCTTGGAAGTTTGAAACGCATACGTAAATTTTACGTGTTCTTAATACCATTTCACCATTACTTATGAAAACTTGTAAGTAATTCTCATTGCCAAACTTTAAAGTTTCAACAAAAAAAAATGTAGGTTTTAGAGCGGCCACATGTTGATAGAATAAACTATTTGCTTCATAGCATTATTACTAAAAACTTTAGTATTATTTGCTTGAAACATAACATGATTTGTCATGATAATACTTTGATTATTGCCTTAGAACTATGAGCAATGGTAGAGGTCTAGTAAAATAAAAGACGGCCCGTGGTCTATAAATACTACATCGTCGATGATGATCATTCATCAACTCAGCCATAGGACATCCACAGCTGAACATAGGTGTTTCTTAAATACATACACTGAAACTTTTACTTCAACTTTAGTACTTTTGATTACCGCCATAATGGAATGCTCCATGCATTCCATTATGGCGGTAATCAAAAGTACGTAAGTAGTAGTATGAAATGATACTTTATTTGCTGATACTTTGTTATGTAGCTGTTATAGAAAATAAATAAATAATAACATTATCCTACGAAATCATATCAATATATAGGCTATTCAACAGAAACACAGTTTTTGTGAACGATCTTGGTTCTCGTTTTTAGTTCAAATATTTATAACATTGTTTATTATAAATATACTCATAAGTCTTTTTATTAAGGCAATGGTACCTAAGTTTTTATGTATCTTTTCAAATTATGTTACTTGCGCATCAGGTGTGGTTTTTAGTTGGAACAGTTAAACCCGCACCTTGTGGACTAGTTAATCGACTTTTTTTAATATACTCATATGTACATACACCCCGCTGATCGTATAATCCAAGCGACGGTACCCGCATTACAGGCCCTACAAACTCAAAAGCCTCCTATATGTTGCTAACATCAAACGTGACAGGATAACAGAAACTGAATATTAAATATCCAGTGTATCAGATATCCTGTTGTTACATGTTTCAATATTGAAGTATTTTATTTTATTTTGTGTGTAAGTTTTCCTAGGACTAGAATACCATTTAACGTGCAGCGTCAACGCAAAAGCGGTGTTTATTTTAAGATTAGACAATCTCCACGATGCGAACCCTAAAGCGCTATCTATAAGACACACAAATAGGCCTGTGGAAAACCCCTACCCTCAATCCAGTATGCATCCTAACATTGCCCTTTTCATTATTAGCAAAAAGTGGATTGACATTTTGAGAGACATACAATGAGGTTGACTTTTCCATCCAAATCAGATACACAGAGACGTGGTATTGAGAACTTTCTGATAGGATTTTAACAGAACCAGCGGACACTTCTACCTTTTCATATCAGTTCAATTCTGCCAGAATACAAACGTAGTTTTAAGGTTGTCACATAACTTTTTATACCTTGGTGTTAAGAGTGCTGCTTTAGCATTCACTTCAACTATCGCGTATTGCTCAAGCAAGCCTCTCACACAAGGCTGGTGGTCAAACGCATATATGGTGGGACGATGGCTCTTTTGGATGTATTTTCTTAGTTTAGCAAATCCTTGACATATTAGGACGGTCTGAGTTGGACCTGACAGTGGAGCAGTAATAAATCCAATTTTCTTCTTAAATTCTATTGAGAACCGAAAGACCTTCTATTTTAATACTGTGTCGTATGATAAAACAGCGAATGATGGCCCTAGGTTTACGATCGTCAGACAGTATGCTTAAATAAATCAGGCATCAATCTTACTAAGGATTTAGAAGGCTTTTCTTTTACTGAATTAAATTTACCGAAAATTGTATAACTCCTAAACCAGATAAACACACACATACACACTGAATCACTTAAGCACCATTTACGTGATTGGCATTGCTAATTTAAAAGCAAGAATCTTTTCATTCACCGTACAGTTTGAACGTTAAAATATCAAACAAAGTGGTATTCCTCTCGAGCTAGGTGAATGAGGTAGTTTCTTAATCATATACATTTTTAAAAGTTTAAAGGAACTCTTCTTTTCAAGAAACCATTATCGCGTGCAGAATAAAGTTGAGTGCTGACTTTCAAATACGCCAGCTTTATTTGTTTTGGATTTAGTGGTCCGAATCATTATTCAAGATTTTAAATCTCTATGTTCAGGAGGAAATGTGTGTTTATACTATACTAGTGTGTGTCAAATAAAGCATATAGTCCGATTTATGAAAACTTTAGTTTCGTAGAAAACAACTCTGGCCTTTAAACACTGTATCAATTTTCAAATGGAACTCTAGTAACCCAAATCGCCAGAAGAAACACTAGATACACTATGAACAGAAATAGTTTTTTTTTTATTTGGCTGTGCTTCACCTGAGCATAGCCGAATTCTAAAAAAAATTACGACATAGCTAATTGTTGACATATCTATGTATTTATGATTCAAATTAGTCAAATATAAAAAAATACATTTAAAATTAACACGCACAAGTCTGTTTTTATCCTAAGTACAAGCTGACATTTTATGAGTTGTTATTTTAATGGTCTTTCGATGTTCAAAGACGGGCAAAAGTATCTACTGGTTTCTTTGTAACGTGTTTAGTTCTGATTGCTAAATCAAAGTTTTCTTGTTAAGTATTTAGTGATTCTGTGAAGCTCTTTTGTTTCTTTGATAAAAGCTACTGAATACCTTAACCTTATTTTGTCTGCAAAGTTTTGAAGTAAAATTTGGTCTAGAGTTTTTGTCGGTGCCGGTGAATTTTTAACAAGCTAAAATCAATATGCCTACTATTTAATCAATTCGTCACAAACATATTTTAACAAATGGTAACAGTAAATTTGGTAAAATATATTTATCAAAGAAATTTTTCATTTTAATTTTTTTTTTCAATTCATTAAAAATATATATTTTAGGTAGGTACTTAATTCTCCTCAAATTTTACAAGTCAACCGTTGCACCTTTCTGGGTTGCACCCTCTGAAACTAAAGCAGCAACGTTAGTCTCATCATCTCTGCATTCGCTTTAGTTTAGAATTTGCTGCTGGATCTCCCAGCTCGATGGCACATTACAAGGCTGGGAATAATCAACATTTTATACTTCTGCTGTTTTAGAAGCGATGCAGACAGACAAAAAATCTGATCAGTAATCGACTGAAACGGAGGCTCTTTGGTGGCTGTGAAGAAAACAGTCTATAAAAAATTCTCAGACGCGGCAGATGGGTTCACTTTTTATGGAGTCGTTCCAAATGTGCAAGCGTAGTACAAAACCGAAATCCGGGACCTCACAATAATAGAAAAGCATTAGTAACGCGCATGATAAAAAAAAACTAAAATCAATCGATAACAAGTTATATAACCGGCATATGAGTAATTTGAACAGGATTAATAATGTGAAATTGAGAATGGTTTCAAACAGCCTACGCGTGTTCAAATCTCAGTCAAATCTATGCCTTCTAAAATTTTTAAAATACTTCGTCATCGTCTTTCTGCCCTTACTGCATTTACTTAGGGTCGGTGCACTTCTGTAAGCTGTCACCTATGTACTCACGCCCTTCCTGGGATTTAGAATTTTTTACAAAAATATCAATACTGGTGTACGTCATGATATGTTTTCCAACTAAAAAAACATGCATTTGAATTCGTTTGTGTAATTATCTCGAACCAATAGAAGTTAAGTGCACACAGCTCAATATTCTCAGTTAAACCGCTATTGGTGTAGTCCAGAGTCCGTTAATTACATTAGGAGAAGTATAAAAATGTACTACAACTTTAAAAGTAATCAAAATACATAACAATTGCCTTGCTCTTGGTATTATTACGATCTTTTAAACGTAAAATATAGCCGCAACATTTTGTAACATTATTTACCCTGACAAGGATTATAAGCACGATAACATTTTGTTACATTACGTCGACAACGCAAAAATGCGTACATTACAAGCTTGACAATGAATGAGAGAACACAAAAATCAAAAGAGGAGCTTAGGGAATCCATTATCCCGGCATTGTGTTTAACATTAATGTCGGATGAAGGTGGATAAAAAAATCGTGGGACGGAGAGCAAGATTACAATGAATAAAAATTTGAAATTTACAAGCGCTAAGGAAATGCGTTATTTTTTAATATTTTTTATTTAGTAGGGAATTACATCGCTTCCCAAAAAGTAGTTCATATTTCTATTGTGTTCATATAATAATAATTTATTATATATTAGTTTTTATTATAGCTTCTATTTTATTACTTAAATTGGTTCATAGTAAACATTTAAAACAAAACTGTATCATATATTATTTTGTTAGGTTACATTGATATCCTGGGGTTTTCTGGTACCTGAAAAACTATAAACCATTTTGTTTTATTTTAACTAATTTTTACTTGAAGTGTCTCTATGCGACAGTTTGTCTCAAACTGCGTTGGGTAAGTGCCGTCTAAAGTTGACCAAAATTATACACGACAAATACAAAACACCCATTAAATTCTATGAACGTTATGAAACATACAATTTGCTTCAACAATCGCTAGCAAAACCAGAGGAACACCAGACCCAGTAGTGCATTACATTTGAACAATGTAGATATAAGTCAGACACGTATTCGAATAATTCATTTTAATGGCCACCTCGAGGATAGTGGAAGAGATATACGTCGTCTCGGTATTAAATATTTTATCCAGTTGGTATTCAAAAAGTAAATAATATTTCTGATTTTCTTTAAGTACAACATAGTAAAGTGCTTCGCAAAATAGGTGGAGCGCATAACGGTAACAATAAAATACTGGTTTATGAAATAATACAGAGGTTTTAAAAATATTATTGATTAGTAAAACCAACACTCCACAAATTAAGGCAAAATGTTTATATTTATTTTTCTACTCTTTTAATTCGTTATATATTATTAAAAAAAATCAAATCTTTAATTCCAAATCAATCTAATTTTGCAGCATTTAGGGCGTATGTCTGAATAAAAAATTGGATCGCTTATAGGATCACTTGTGCGTCTGTCTAAATCTATCTACTACCGATTAAGTTGCAATTTTGATAAACATATCAATTCCTGTGACCCAAACACAGATGTGTGATTTTATATATGGGGTTCACTTACGGGGCCAAATAAGAAAATTAAAAAAAAATACAATCTGTATCATGTGACATATCAAACGAAAGGGCTTGTGAGAGTCTCAAATACGAGTATATATATTTATCATTTTCAGATTTAGTTTTAAGCTTTAAAGTTATTTGGGAAAACAGAAGAAAATTGACAGTCGCCCTCTTATCTCCGAAACTATTGAGCCTAAAACAATTGAGAGTACTGTATTATGGGTAAGTTCACCACAGTTATAGTGAAGCAGTCTTGAGGTCTGAGTTATGTATCTTATCCAAAGCCAATTATTATTATGGTAATTAGTTTTTTTAATAAATAGTAATAGTTCAATGATTAATAATGTTGACATTTTATTTGATGTCAGAAAAATACGTTTTTATGAAAAAAGTTGAGCGCCAATGGCCACGTACGTTTAGTTGATTCCCTTTATTTAAGTAGCTAAACCAGCACGCTGAGCATGTCGGGAACTAATCGCATTGGCGGTTGACAACGGGTGTGTAATTTAAATGCGAGGTGCCAATCGAAGTTCTGTTAATCGTCTCAAAATTCATTAGTAATATTTAACTGTAAAAGTAGTTGTAGCAAAGCTAAAACACAGCTAAATACGAGTACGCCTTCAGTTTGAAGTAAACAGTTTATCTTCTTCCTTCAAAATTGATTGTAATTGTAAAAACCGTACACGTGATGTATTTTAAGTAAACCTTATTCCCACCTCCACTTTACCTCAACCTACCAATTTAGGCAGCGTCTACAATTATTTTATAATCGCAGGGCTGACAGTCAGAAAACATCCACGAAATTAATGACCTCAAAGTAAATAGGTTACCAAATAATAGTTAGTTGTTTATTCCCCAAGAACAAAGACTACAACCATCTACATAACAGCGTTTAAAGCGTGTCACCGCGATGTTGACATTAATCTGCTTGTTGATAGGGAGTTACAAGTCAACAATGTCGTGGTTCCATTATGTTGGCCGCAGGCACACAGTCCGATACATCCATGTTGATTGGAATATCGATTTAGGGGATCTGGCTGCTTAGTTCAGCTGACACTTTTTTAATCGACTTCTGATTTGAAGTCAGTAAACGAATGTAGACGTGGCGTTTCTGTACATTGAAATTATTTCCATAAAATATAATGGAAGTGTTAAAGGAGTACACTTTACTTTTAATGAAAACTTTTAATATTGGTATTACTTTTGATCAAAAGATGACGCTACATGTATTAACTTTTTAATTATTGATATAATGAATACATGTGATGCTTTTTTTTATATGGAACAATAGTGTAAAATATTTATTTATTTTGGAACATACAATGAATTTATCACTTTCTAAAAATGCACGTAGCTTATAAAGTGTTGTTCGATCACATTCAAATACATTTAACATGTTGTTGTCATATATTATTTTAATCAATATGCGCTCGAGAGAACCTTGGTCTAAAAACCCTCCTGCATGGATTTCCTTAATTGAAGTATGTTTTTGTGCCATTAAAAAATATTTGTATTCGGTTAACAATCTGGTTGTTTGTTCATGGTGTTCTATTATATGATTGATTGAACGCTACGTTCAATCGATCGGTTCTAAAGACGAAGTCTAGACTCTTTATGCCAGCGCACATTATGTAGAAGATCAGCGCAGAGCAAGCGCGCGCGTTTCCTAAAAGCGTCATACATAATTTTATTCGCTTAATGTTGATTAACATTAAGCGAATAAAATTATGTAGGTATCTGTTTCATTGCTTCACAGCACGAGTTTACTTTTTTTTGTGTATGGCAATCTCGTTTCTAAGCTACAGCTCATTGGTATAGACTGGCCTGTTGGCCTAGTGGTTCGTGACCCTGACTGCTATGCCATAGATCGTGGGTTCGATTCCCAACAGAGTCTGGGTGTTCTTTGTGTCCGTTGTTTGTATGTTTGTAAAGTCCGTCGCGACACAGGAGTAATTCCATATGCGGGAGTTGTCTTTAAAAAAAAAAATAAGAAAAAATAATAAGAATTTTGTCGTCTTGACCAAGCAGCAATAATAAATTAACAAATAGTGACACATGAGGAAATACATGCAGGAGGGTTTTTACACCAAGGTTCTCTCGAGAGCATATTGATTAAAATAATATATGAATGTATTTGAATGCGATCAAAGAACACTTTGTAAGCTACATGCATTTTGAGAAAGTGGCAAATTCATTGAATTCTCCAAAATAAATTAATATTTTACCCCTATAACCTAGTTTAGGTTATAAAAGAAGAGGCCTTTACAAACTATCTTGAAGCGTCTGGTCTTTCGAACGGAATCAGTTACAAATGTTTTTCCGGGTCAGCCTATGTTACGCTAAGAAGAAGCTCAGAGCTAGACATTGTCCTTCATGGAGTCGCACTTCCCGCTTCAGCAATACTTACAAACTTTTACCTTCCAGGTTTTTCAGCGGTAATACATAAAGAAGCATTTTCTTAAGTAAAAAAATCCTAGGCCTGGAGGATCTTTCGGGAGGAGGTTAGACTTTTGCGGTGGCACAGCTAGTCCTAAATTAAAAAGGGGGTTAGCATTAAGTTCTCCCATATCTCTTACTTCTAAGTCTGTGCTATTCCTTCACGTTTAAGAGACCTAAATAATATTGAGACTTTTTTGTAGAAGCCCATTGTGCCGTACGATAAACTTATTGACAGATAGGTATATTATTTTACGAAATAGCTTTCTAATCGACGTTGATAAGAATATTACAATACTTTTTCTACTATAAATAGAAAATTAATATATACAAAATTTTTTATTGTTAAATTTATAGCTGGAAATTTAATTATGAAAGTACTAAACTACATATTATATGTACCTTCAACTAGGCTCTTGCTGAGAGAAACTACATTAAAATGAAAACCAAAAAGTAAAAAAAAATTACTTGAACCATTGCAAAATATTTGTAAGCGACGTGTTTTTATGTATGTAAAAATATACTACGAATATGAGGGCTTTCATAAATTGGCAATACTAGCAATTTCAAATGGATTAATGGAACAAGTACACTTGGCAAGCGGTGAGGTAGCATTATTTCTACTAAATGAATAAGCACAGCTAAAAATGGGGTCTGGTATTGAGCCCGGCTTGCGTCGGTGTCTGCAAGATAAATGTAGGCTCGGAAACCAATACATATGAGAACTTATTGTGCACTATATTGTGTTCGGTACAAGGTATATAGGTATTGGTCTCAATTGTACTGTACCAAAGTAATCTATACTAATATTATAAAGCTGAAGAGTTTGTTTGTTTGTTTGGTTTAACGCGCTAACCTCAGGAATTAATACTTGGAATTGAAAAATTATTTTAATGTTAGATAGTCCATTTATCGAGGAAGGCTATATACCATAACGCTACGACCAATAGGAGCAGAGCATCAATGTTGCAAAAACGGGGAAAATTTACAAACGTTAAAGTTGCGCGGGCCAATTATTTTTATTTTATTTTATTTTTTATTACTATTATTTAGTATGTTAAATATATAGAAAATAATTAAAAAAAAAAATTCATTGAAGTAAAAAATAAGAGGTGTGTAATTTCTGTTTGTAAATTCGAGATTAAAGAAACATGCCTTGATACTGTTTAGCCTCATATAACACAGGTTAATTTTAAGACGGATATAATTTTAAATGTGTAACATATAAAGGTGAAGTAAGTAACTATAGATTTTTGAAATAATAATATGCTGGATTAAGAACCGGATGCAGAAGGCAGTCTCCTAGATATGGCACGCATAGTGAGGAGGTTTCTGTCTCTGGAACCCTAACCACCTGTAGCTTGGTCCGTGATACCGGTGGGAACTATTTTTATACTTTTAAATATACTTATTTTATATCTGATCTGTATTTAAAAATGTAATTTATATGTATATTTAAATGAATAAAGAGAATAATAATAATAACTTTACACATCTCACACACGGCCGTCTGATGCCAAACTAGGCAGAGCCCGTACGATGGTAACCAGATTGTTGATAAACATACTTATATTTTTCTAAATACATACATAATATATTATAGACAAATTATATCCAGACACAGAACAAATGATCATGCTTATCACACAATTAATTGTCCTGGGTAGGAATAGAACCCATGACCTCTGGCTCAGCAGTCAGGGTCACTAACCACTAGACCACAGGCTATAATGTGCATCATTTTCTTCTGTTTAGTTTTTAGGGTGCCATTCCTCAATAGGAATAAAGAAATAATCATCAAATTATGATACAGAGTTATAATGTTATAAATAAGAACAACATTACGCACGAACCCGTTTAAAAACGCAATTAAATTTGGAAAGAAACTAACTACTGCGTCAGGATAGTACCTACCTAATGTTGGCTTTCTTACATACTTTATTTAGAAGCTACTACATTATTTAAACTGTTAGTCAAATTACGAAAAGTCAATTAACTTTATTAGGGTTAGTTATGCTTCAAATCAACATTTAGGGGTCTCGTCTGATAGTTTACTGTAATAAATAGAAGTTTTTTGTTCGGATCTATAAACGACTCTGCCTCCACTTTGACTTCATTTTTATGCGTTTGTGATCAGAACTTTCAGTAATTATGAAGTTTGGAAATAATTTTTAGTCAACAACACGATAAACAATGCAGAAGTTAGTCACTAGAGCAGAAAAAATAAAAAAGCAACTTAAAAATAAATAAGTAACAAAGTCAGATAGTTCAGGCCAAAATTTATGTTTTACTGCGTACTTAAGAGTAACAAGAGATGAATATAATACGTTATTACATCGTTAACGTAAAAAGTAACATCATTATAAAATGTCCTGACCAAAATGACACGAACCATGTTACCAAACATATTCAGAAATATGTGCCGTATGCGTGTTTTTTTTTGTGTATTATCTACAAAATACATTCAGAGAGCAAAGTGCTTGAATGTAAGTAAAATGTAAGATTTGCGACTGTAAAATATGACGTATATACGTACATATACGCTGTACATACAGCATATATGTACGTACGTACGTATGGTCACATGGCCATAGCTATTGTTTGCGTTGACTCAGATGCTTGATTTTAAACAACTCAAATTTATAGTAGATCTCTTTGATATTGATTTTACCTCGATACCATTACGCGTTTCGAAAAAAGGCTGTCAGACGCTCAACGAAGCGATCCTGTGCGGGTTCCATTTTTCCATATCAGTCCGAAACCCTAATAAATGCATAGAAAAAGAAGATGCATAATTTTAAAACATATACAGATGCATTCTATTCCAGTTATTGATCTCAAATATTATAATCTTATTTTTCAAAATTGTTATTACAATCAGAATCCTTTTTCTCTAAGTACAAAATGGATCATTTGATTTATGAGGTTTTTCGCATCTTGAAGATTGTATTTATTTCCATCACAATTTATGTTAAACATCTGATGTATTTTGGTTCAAACGATCAGCCTGAAGGCATTTGTATGTAAACTAAGAGAACATCTGTCGGGTCTTTCAGTTGACCCCAACCCTTCTGGTTTATACATGAAGGTTTGCATCGCATTTTTTGTATCATTTTTCTTATTAAATTTTTCTTCGTTTGCAGAGAGGAGGAATTGGAGTCAGGGAAATTTCTGATCAATGATGATAAAAATTGTGTAGGTCTCATATTACTAGTAAACACTTGTAGTAGAAGTAGATTTTACTAGTGTACTGGATGTGTTTTGAATAACCGAATTACCGGATCACGCAATTTTTTTTTAATTTCATTCATCTTACAAAATATCACAGCTAAAATACTTTAGGTAATATTTCTGATTGAAAAGAAGACATTTTAGAGCTCTTTAAAAGGGTACTGTATTATTGTCTGCAGTGCAATTACGTATGTTTATAATATTTATTTACTACCTACATGCTATGTCAGTCTAAAGGAATGTTTATGGCACGTTGATAACTCTGTAAAACATAAAAAATTGACAACACTTTGTAAGGAGTTGGTAGTGTGCGATTGCTGTACAATAACCATTTACTATTTGGGTTTGTTTGCTTTTAGCTACCTTATTAGTATAAGAAAACAAATCTTTTCTATGTATCTTCATTTTTTTTAAATACCAAAGTTTTCGCTGTAATGAACAAAGTAATATGAACGATTTTTCTCCTGCTTTAAAAGATGGTAGGTAGTGGGTAGTGGGTACTAAAGATCATCAAGCAGTACATCCATGATAACAACATACAAGGATGTAAGATAAATACGATGAGTGAGTATCATCAGACCTCAACATCATTATCATTTTAGAAATCGGACGTTCCCTGCCAAATCTATACCTCTCTCGTTTTATTCCCAATTAATAATGACTCGACTTTGTCTTTGCTTAAACTTTTGAATGAAAAACAAGTTACAACAATGAAACTTTTTGTTTTTCACAAGGTTTCATTTGTAGGTCATCTGTACATAAATTAATGCTCTGAACCGCATTAACTGCATTCAGGTATATAAATCATTATTTAGATTACTTTTATTTAACAGTTTACGTATTTAGCTATTATTATGAAAAGCAACTAGAATATTTATTTCACACATGCCAAACGACGTTTCACTTTATTCCACTTCGTTTTCAACATAATGCAAAAAAAATTTAACGTACCTACCAGCACAGCACACAAAGCGCCAGCAGATAGTGTGCGACCGCGGCGTTCATTTTGTCGGTGCTTAGTTAAGACGTAGAGATGGCTGTATGTTGTTTCTTTCTCCCTTCCTCTTTTTTACTCCACCCTCTCTTCTCTGTCTTGCTGTCAGTACCCCAGTTTCATATGGTTAAGATACTCTATTTCAACAGAAAACTTTACTCGGACAGATAGTATTAATAACCAAAATTTTATTAACCTGTTGCTTTGTAAATTTTCCCTTTTCACTTCCGTATGTACACAGAACAGAATCTATATATAGGTATTTATCAACATTACACGCTCATTAATGTGATTAAAATTCACCAACATTACAGAATATCAGTTAAACGCTTAACTCCAATCATGCTGCTTGGCGGTTGAACATTTGACTAAAACTTCAAAAATCCCGGATTCGATTCCCGCTCAGTACAAATATTTGTAAACATGAAAATATCTATTTGCATGTTTTAGAACTCATAGCAGAAGTTTGTTTAGTTTGAGTGTTGATAACACACTGTAGTAAACTAATACACGAATACGTACATATATCTCAGAATGTTATTACATATTAATACTTACTGTTTTTCAAATTTGAAAACGTATTTAACCAGAAAGCTTTCTAAAGATCTTCAAATTCTATGAAGGTAATCATGTTCACCTCTTCAATCTATTAGATTTGCTTGATGGACTTGCAATAAATCCCACCATCATTTTATTGCCGTATATAGCAGTATGAAAATTGATCGAACAGCTTCATCTACACCACCAGTGCCCTTGTTGTAGCTTTTAAATAACTATATGCGGGATACCAACCCAACTAGGATATCATTGTAAAACACTCCTTCTACAAACAACGCTTAATTGTTTACAACATATTTGTGTAAACTAGCACATTTAGAAGAAAAAGTTATAAATAAAAATTATTTAACTTACGTAATTACTGATTACTGAAACAGTTTTGAGTGATTTTGCCGCGCCATAAGATGCGCGGCAAAATCACTTTTAACTATTTCTGATCACTTGTTTGTCTAACAACACTTCAGTGGCTACTATCAATTTACACTAGAAAGAGGAAAAAAACAGGCACATTAAAAAATGGGTAATGGCGTAAATGGGTCTTAGCTGTAAAATGAAGAATAAACAGATACAGATACAGATCCAAAAAATCAAACTACTTAGTAACTACTATACCCATATCGCAAATGAAAATTCTTGCACCGATTCGTATACCTACCCTGTCCTACCTACCTGTCCCTTCACCAAGCAAAGCAAAAATAAGTACTCCTAGCTAGGAGGATCCTCCTATTGTATTAGAAGGGTACGACAATCTTTCTCCACAATTCTACAAGATGGATCCATTCAGCTCAGCTCAAGAAGACATGGAAAATAATCTAGTTATTATTTGCCCACCTCGGCGTTCCCTCACAAGATAACTCTAACTACACGATGAGAGAAAAACTCTTTCTCTTCACACCATATTCAGTTGGGCGGTGGTGAATCGACTTAGGCTACGTTCAGATTTTGTTCAAGTCACATGCTAACGCGCGTTTTGATCCGACGCTTGCTTGACGCTCACTTTGAGATCATTGGTTTTCCGTACAGTCGTTCATATGAGCGAGTGATTGCATTAAATAGATTCGGCCATTTAAATAATAGTCCTTATATCATTTTTCACAAAGCACGAGTTCGGTGACACTTCATTTTATGCAGTTTATTCAAATAAAAATGTAACATACAAGAAACACGAAACGCATACTACTATTTACTTTTATTTTTATTCCACATCAAAATTTCTAATTTCAAATATATAAATCAAAACTCACTAATAATGTAGATGAAAAAATCAATCTACATGTATGTTATGTATTTATAAAAAATCAGCTTCCGTATACCTATTGCCGCAAATCTCAGAAAGTGATGAAAGATCAAAGAATGAAGTGTCTTCAAATCTTTTTATTCTGAAGTTTCAATAGAAACAGATAATTCTAAACATTTTCGACTGATTGAAAACCAAATAAACTGTACATTTTAGACTGACTTCCAATTTGTCATTGTAATAGGAGAAGAGCCCACGATGCTAAATGGGGATTTACTCGAGCGTCGTTGGGACCTATTTTACTGTTATCCTTGAATTATTTGCTTCAAAATACAAAAAATTTCGACCGCGCTCGAGAATGTCAACGTTCACGCCCTTGCGTCTCGCTCAAATCGTCATATTATTAACATGCACACTTTTCAGCATGTAATTAACTCACCTTATCTTAATCTGACATACTCAAGTTTGTCAAATGATTGTATTTTTTTACTATTCTGATTTGCAGCCCTAAACGCCCGGCTCTAGATAGAGGGCTTATATATGGTGGAGGTACTTACTAGGGTGCAAAGTATCCCCCTTATATTAATCTGCCGCGTTGGAGTAAATCCCAAAATCCCATAGTGGGCTCCGATACTATCGTTGATGTGATAATTCTCGATATAGCATCAATGGTCACAGTAACATTTATGAAATTATACTGAGCCTTTACTGAATTTAGTTTCATGTAGCCTAAGTTTAGGATATAAAGTTATAAAGTGACTTTCAATAGGTCTGGATGTTAAAATGGATAAACTAGTATTGCCGTCTCTTCTTGTGTTGCCATTTCTGACGTAACTAAAAACTAAACACTAAACTGATTTAAGGTCCATCTTCGACAAATACAGAATTCGAAACGCTCGCCATGTGAACACCATACAAAAACATAACGCGCGTATGACTCGCGGCCACCACCCGTCATCTGAACGTACCCTTTGTGACTATGGGTTCTACCTAAGTTGACCAAAAGTTGCACATTGATAGGCCCAATACAAACTTTCGCAACTTTCGATCCAAAATATGGTGGGGGGTATTTAATCTAGGCCGAATCAGAATGAAATTTAAAAGAAATGGTCAATAATGTGTGATGACCCACGTTAGCAGGAATAGTTTAGTAAAAGAAAATCACCTAATTCTTTGGCCGCGATTTATATTTTTATGTCTTTGTTACAGATTATTTATTTATTTTTCTACCAATACAGTTTAAACGTATATATATATTTTAAGTCATGATGGTAACAGATAGTACCACAAGAGGTGATTTAAGACTTTAATAACTTATGTCCAAAAAATAAAATGAAAAAAAAACGGCTGAAAGAGTTAACGGAGGAAAAAGAAGTGTACCCTTTTGCAGTGGAATGGGTTCGAGAACATGGTTTTGATTGTTTTAAACTACAACTAAGACCAAGATTATGACCAATCCTTCTAATATGGAAGCACAAGCATTTTTTTATGAAGTGACGTACACTTTATAAAATAATGCGAATGTACCTCGTAGACATAGTATAGATGTCCAGCAAAACTTCTTAGAATTTGTTTCTTGTTTTAAATATTTCAAGTTAAACCTAACACCAGAGATTAAAAGTTCATAATCCAGGATTACTGAATGGGATTGGAATTTTCTTTCCTACTTTTATTGCTGTTTTTTAATTATAATCCTTTGAAAATGTAATGATATAAACCCTTGAAACTTTCATTAAAATATTTTTAAATATTTATTTTTAAAACCGGTTCTTAGAATTGATTATAGAATAAAGTAGTTACATAATTGATAAGCTAATGATTTAACATTTGTCCATTTGTTTTAACAATTAATTTCTACAACTAAAATATCAACAACCTTAAGTTTACATATTTTAGAAGAACTTATTTTCTTGAATATTCCACAACGAAAATTTCACAAAATATCTAGGTTATACATAAACAAATTTAAGAAAGTGAAACCTTCTGTCGTTAATTATATGTTTGTATAATTATGTATTTATTTCTCTATATAATCTGTGCATGTTTACACAGACTGTATATCTGTATATTTATGTACTAGTTAGTGTGTACAATAATAAAGTATGTATTGATAGGAATGACTTCATATATGTATATTTTCAATTACTACTATTAAAGAGAGTGCTTTTACTGCACTGCTCTCTAACATTTTCCAAGACAACTGGTAGACAATGACTGTCATGCATATCTGCATTAACAGTCCTTTTATCTTCCAGAATGATTGTTGCGAATTGACCCGTCCGTTTAAAGAATGGGACAATCATCTTTTTCCCTAGACTTCTACCCTTCTTTACTTTTGTCGGCAAATCTTCTCATTGTCTTTTGGTTTCGTGTTTGTAACAATATATCCAGCTCTCATCACCTGTAACGATGTCATATACAGCATTCGAGTCACCTCCCTCATACTTTTCAAGCATTGAGCGGCACCAATCCAAACGACGGCGTTTTTATCTTCCGCCAAATTATGAGGTATCTATCTAGTACAAAGCTTTCTGATGCCTAAATGTTCATGTAAGACTTTTTGTACTTAACTCATACCAATGCCTAAAGCTGCCCGAATCTCTTGATATGTCACCCTTCTATTAGCTACCAAACATTAGCCGCACAGCACTCACGTTATCTTCAGTAGTCATCGTAGAAGGACGTCCTTCTCGAGAATCATCAGTGAGTTTGCTGCGAACACGTTTAAACTCATTAAACCAGTTGTAAACAGTGGCACGAGATGAGGTTTCGTAATGAAATGCCAATCGAAGTCTATCGTAACATTGTTGTTGAGTAAGACCGCAACGAAATTCGTAATAAATCATTGAGCGAAAATATTCTCTAGCCAAATCCATTTCGCTGCACCGCCATTTGTCAGATGAACCAAAGGCTATATATATAACTAGTCATAATAATGTCTATTAACTCATGTTTATTAAATAGTAAACTTTTTATCATCGACTATACTTTACCCTATATAGTATAACAGTTTTTGCTCGCGACTTCGTCCGCGTGGTGGCCGACAACAGACATCGTAAAGTGTAGGCACAAAAATCAATCAAGACTACTTGCTACTGCATACTAAAGAAATAAGGTTTAATAGAAAAAACTGACTTCAAAATAAAAATCACTAAGTAAAAAAAATACCTATTAATCTATTTTTACCTTGAGTTTTATTTAAAATTTATTTATTTCACAACTTTTAGTAGGTCACACCTTTAGCTACAATGGAATTAAGAGAATTAGGCGTTAATTTGCGGATTTTTTTCATTCATTTGCTGCTGTGGCTATAGAGGCTATTGGTGTAGACTTTCTTTCTCGTTAAACGCCATGGTTCTATGCATTGTCCATCTATTGTTTGGGATTCTGCCGCCTCGTTTTCTGAAGAAGTGATATCCGCTTAAGAGGCGGCGGAAAGGGACCAGGAGAAGGCTAGTACTCTCCCATGCCATTCACCTTTCTGCTTCCCGTTCTCCGTTTCCCCGGATCCCATGAAGAAAATGGGACTCATCTTTACCAAATTCACATGGTAACAAAATCAGTTCATATTTGACGAAAATCGAGGTAACAAATTAAAAAAAAACAGTCCTACATAAACGTTATTTTTAAAGTTGGTTAAAAATCGATGCGTGATACAATCGTTGAGAATAGTAAAAAAAAACAAGATGCTTTGCTAAAGATGCAACGTGAACATTTCTAACCATTTTAGGGGACGTACACTGCCCATGTGAAATTTAGTCTGGCATTTTTAAAGTTAAGCGATAAGTTTTCAAACAGCTGGATATAGCTGTTACTATTAACCATAAGCTCATCTACAATATAATATAAATTCTGAAATGTACAGTAATGTACAATGACTCGTATTTTTTTTTAAATGTTACTATTATTTATCATAACGCCATTTATTGTTGAAGACTTGTATTTTAATGAATCTGACTTTTATTCATATTTTATATTTTCGTTTTATTGTAGCATGATTGACACTCAACATTGTCCCCCTATTACTGTTGATCATTGCTCAGTTCTCAGCTCAGTTGATTGTTGATCAGACCAAGAAAACACGTGTTCCCATACAAACTTTGCCACACCAATGAAACCTCTTGAGGGATTAATTTGCAAAAATCCTTGCTTATCGGATGATTCAATTATATAAGAAATACGTCCTGTAAATTTCACGTCTCTACGACTTAAGTTTAGGCTGTGCGTTGATCCGTCAGTCAGGACAAAGGATTATGTATATATAGATAGATAGAATAAATATTTACAGTGTTAAGTTTTACTTCCCGCGACTTGACATGTCAACTACCTCGTGGGCCAAATCCAAATACTTAATTTCTTTTTCTTTTTCAGCCCTTAAGAGATTGTCGTCATGGGGAATGGTGATATCAACAATCATTGCTCGACGCTCTAATCGGTCAATTACCACTATATCAGGCTTATTGACAACAATAGTCCTGTCAGTGATAATAGACCGATCCCAGTACAATGTTACGCGACCATTTTCAAGAACTGGGTCGGGCACATGCCTGTAGTATGGTATTATTATTATTTGTCTTTATCGCGTCCCCTAATTTTTTCCATTTAAGGCTTTTTTTATGTCTATCCCGACTGGACTATACGAGAGTTACCGCTGGCTGTGTGCGTGACTATATAATAAGTACGGTATAAAACTAACGTGCGCCGCGTATCGTGCACCTTCCGCTGTTGATTGCGTCGATAGCGGACGTGTAATGCATTTTTAGGGCTTGTTCGAAGTACACGGTATGCGTACGCCTTAGTATATATATAGCCTTAAAGAACTTCTCTGCTTGCAATAAATGTATTGCTTACATAATGTGTATCTTGCTTATTAACTATACACTGATGCAGATATTATTAGTTATATACGAATATTAGGTATATATACTTATTATTGGCGGTAGCAGAATGACTAAGGCGTCGGACTTGCGATCAAGTAGTTGCGGGTTTGAACCTCACCTTGTGCACACCGACGTGAACCCACTCGAGCATTTCGCTGGGCTGCAGGGGTTAACAAGAAATCTAGTATGTGTGACCCACGTTACTAGTATTTAAAAAAGAAAAAAGCTTAAGTTAACATAAAAAATAAGCGTTTTCTCACAGTATATGTAGATACAGTATTATGACTCAGCCCTTTCCTTGAATATAATTACCTACAGCCGGACGGTACGTAAACACGCGATAGGGCTGCCCATAATTTCATCTACCTACTTGAGTTTCTTTCTAGTTTTGTGATTGTAAATATTATAATTTAGTTTTTATTAAAAATATGAAAATTCGTAATGAATGAAATGAGTAGTAGGTTTCGAAATCATTTCATAATGATATTTCTTCTAATTCAATAATATATGTAAGTAGCTAAACACATAAGTAAATAGGTAGCTTAGCCTAGGAAACTACCTACTAGTTTCTTTTTAACGCGAGCAAGGGTAAGTCACTCGTGTGTCACTTTTGTCACCCTACCTACTTATTTATTTATTAATCCAGGTATTTTACTCGGTGGAAAAAGCGAAATACCTACCTATTAAAAAAGAAACAAATTACGTACTAGTAGGTACCTACATAAAAAATATTTTATAGTCTTACCTTTCGGAGTATCCAGGTAATTTAGAAAAAAAAATTGTCTGGGTCATGGCAAAGAGTATACAAACACTACGTTTGCATGGTTTCTTCTATGTATTCTGTCTCAAATAATTCATACATATAAAACACTTAACGCCATCTAGTAGTTTCATGCGAAGTTCTTATGAAGTCACTTCTAGTAAAGTGGTTCAGAAACGTTCGCCGAGTTCATTCGCAAAGCCTTGTGAAGCGTAAGGCAATTCTGTCTTTATATTGCGCTGTAATTTCAAAAGATGTCAGGCGTGACTCTCTAAGAAAAAAATTCAGACGCAGAAAAGGACACGTATCAGATTAAACGTAATTATTAGAAATAACTTTTACATATAATTGATTAAATTACCAGTAATTTTATAATATATGAGTGGGTTTGTGGTGGTTTATAATTATAAGGTGTTAGAAGTTTTGGCGTGGGTGTTTATTACGCCTCTGCCTACCCCTTTGGGGATACAGGATTGAGTGTATGTATACTATATTACTTATACTATAATATGTGTTGCATCGCATTGTAATATTCGCTCTAAATACCACCCCAAAAGTTCGTTATTGTATTCAACTAAACCTAAATTGGGACGCTAATTAATGTTATATATTCGTATTGAGCACACCGTTTAATTTTAGAGACGTGCGGTTAAAAATAATGAGCGAGTAGAATAGAAATGACTATGGCCAAGGCATCCGCTGTCGGACAGCCATTTAGGTCAAGTATTATAGTTTCATTTTGTCTCTTAGCCGTAATATAAAAGTTTATATTAAGTAGTCACAAGTGTATCTGTTCTTTACTGCAAATGCTATAAAACATATTCTAAATGATTTTTTTTTTGGGAAATGAGCTGACAAGATTTCAGAACCCTTTTATCACATTGAAGCCTCTGATCCTTAGTAGAAATGACTATTCACGATCTGGCGTATATTCTGTTTCCCAATGGAATACACGTTGATCAGCACATGACACAGTTTAGATACTGCGGTTTTATTTTATCAGAATTGAATTCGCAACCGTCTTAGTCTAATAATATACATATTCCAGTGTTTCTGATGTTGTTTTATTGCCTAACAACAACAATCTAAACAATTTTGGACTAAAGTCATTATCATGAACATAATCAAATAGGTGCAGCATTATTAATTAAAAATTAGGTGACTGATGTACGCTTATCCTATCCAAGGTTTTCAAGAATTTTATGCTCAATAGTTTAACTTCGGTGAAGCTCGATTAAAGTGCACATAATAATAAGGAAAATTAGTTGCAATAACTAAGCCTGAAAATACACATATTTTAAATTTTTATCACGTCAAAGATTTAAGTTATCTACGCATTCTATTTTGACTAATCACAAGTTTGTTTCGAATTCATTCTAAATTTACGATGCACTGTAATATTTAATTAAATAAACATCATTTTCAAAATGTCAAAAAGGTTGTGTAAACAACATCTAGATTAAAAAAAAACTCGTAATAAAAAAAACAAAGATGGGAAATTTTATCAAAATCGGATGGCATTGACACATAATTTTCAACAAATGGGTATCAAAATATTTATAAAAATGTATTTCCATCACTCAATACATTCAATATGGACTTCAATATATTTACTCAAAACCTACTTGGGACTTGTCAAAACAAGCTCGATGAGTTTTCACCAGGATTTTATTTTTTTTTGAGCCAAATTATCAGCCATATTTCTACCATACTATGTTAGATGGCTTCTTGCGGATGTATTGTAAGAGACAGATAAAAATAAATAGGAAAAAAACTAAGGCAGTTCATTTTTCATTTTTTAATTATTTTTGTAGGAATTTTTACTGTAAATAATAAAATATTTGGATTTTTTTTTCATGATTTTTTAAACTCAAAGTACCACAATTATTCAAGAAAAATACTTTTCATGTCAAGGACAAAAACCACGTAAACTTTCAAAATTACAAACTAATTAAACAAAAAGTATCTACCTACACACAAAGCAAAGTTTTGCTTTGATGGTTGTCCATAGCATTCTAATAAATTGACACATTGTCCTTAAATTCCAGGTAATTTTGCAATCAGTAACATAAATTCATCATACCATCACAGTCCGTGGTGGATTTACATCGAAATACAGCAGTTTCGAACGAAATGTGACACTGAAGAAACTTTTAGTTTTGGTTCTATTACCTTTAACGATAAAACTGTAAGTGAAATTATCTTACCAATTATTCACTTAAAAGTGTTTATTAAAAGTAGATAATTATGATATAGTTTATTTTATGCATTACGTATTACAGAAATATTTATGATAATTCTGTAGGTAATACCTACATAGCTTATAGTATTGAAGTGCTGAAAGTATTTATATGTAATAGTAGTATCATAGCAGGTAGTACATAAATAAACCATATTTCTGCCGTAGTTTTTTTAAATGAAATAATAAGACTATTACGAACTACATAATATATATTATGTTGATTTTACAGTCATGTATAAGATGTTTTGGTCTAGAGGACGCGATACTGCACACAGTTTTAGAATGCCCAGTTATTTTGAGGTATAGCAGTAACTAAATTGCAGCCATCTCTATAGGAAACTTCTCCCTAAAGTGAGAGTGGAAGAGGACGGACGACGAATAACATCCTACACCAGATACATCTGATTATTAGGTTTAAGTTTTGACACACCTCTGAAGTATAGATGTATTTATTGATTACAAGAAACCAAGACTTGTCGGAGATTTAGACATAATTAGCCGGGATACCTGCACCCTCGGATTTAGGCCTCTGTTACAGATCACCGTATGTTTTAGTCGGTTCGATTTCGTCATCCAGTCTCGCGATATCCCAATGAGAACGCATAAACGGCGGGTTCTACACAAAATAACAGCTGTGCCATTAAAGACTGCGGTATAACTAAACTGTAGTGCCACAATGTTAACACAAAACAAGTTTGTCATCGGAAACCGGTACGGTAGTACATTTGAAAGTTTCAAAAAGATTGACGTAATCACTTACAGTCACTGATCATTGTCATTAGCATTCAGCATTCAATGCAAATGAAAACGATCAGGAACAAATGCAGAAATATCGTACAATATATTTACTCTCTCAGAATGCTCTACTATTTTCCTTGGCAAGCTGCAAAAATAACATTGAAATTAAAGCAGCTATATTTACATTTCACGTTATTTGTGAGCCTTCTATTAATTAACAATGAAATATGACTCCTCAGTGACACTCGTAATTCAAATGGAATTTCAGTAAGGTACCCTTTAACAGTTTTAGAGTACATTTAAAACAGACTTCCTCACGGGTTAATAATATTACCTGTTCAGTGAATTTCAAGTCGTTGTTAAATTCAAATCATTTTAGTTATTATAAATCATCACACTTATACTATGTTGAAAATGTGTTGAAAATATTTTTTTTTTTTATGGTATAGGGGGCAAACGAGCAGACGGATCACCTGATGGTAAATGACTACCGCCGCCCATGAGCACCTGCAACTGAAGAGTCACAAGTGCGTTGCCTGCCTTTAAGGTGGAAGTAGGGGAAGTGGGAAATAGGGGGCGAGGAGGGGAGAGAGGGAGGGGTTAGGGCCTCCGGTAACCTGACTCACTCGGTGAAAAGCAATACAAGCATTGCTTCACTGCCGGTTTTCTGTGAGGCCTCACTCCGATCGAGTCAGCCCATACGTGCCGAAGCATGGCTCTCCCACGAACTTTGTAATGTAAATACTTTTCTTTAAATAAATATCTGAGAAAACACTGACGTATCCTCTTTTTTTTGTATACCTACCTACTTATTGTTGATGTAATTATTGTTAACTAGCTGCGCCCCACGATTTAACCCGCGTAAGTCCCTCGTTAAGTTTTCTTAAATTTTCAAATTTTCTGCGCAACTTTCATATTTTTTTCTTTCATTAGAACCATCTCTTGACAATAACAAACAAAAAAATAAGGATTAGCGAAATCGGTCCAGCTGTTCACGCGTGATGCCGCGACAAAGGGAAATAGGGATTCATTTTTATATATATATATATAGATTTTCTTATTATTTATGGGAATTAAACTATTAATAAAACATTTATTGTACTAAGCATGCGGCTTTTATTGCCTCCATTTTGAACAGAGATTGACCATAGAGTAGTGCATACCTTGCGTTCCTAAATCAATAACATTAAAACTTTATGGCTACTAAATTATCCTAACAATTATGACTTAAATAGCAACAGAAAACACTTTCATTGTTGCAGTTTTCCCGTAACTTTTTCGAGTTTTTTTTTTTTTGTAAAATAATAATATTTTAGCAAGTCTATCAAATTATGTGCTTAAAACGTTAGAGGTGCTAGTTCGTGTGCTTTATTTTATATTAATTCTGATTATTTTTAATTGGGGAGCGAGCGGTTGAATCTAATAACTTTTAACGAGTAATTCTTGTATATATATATATATATATATATATATATATATATATATATATATATATAATTCTCTTTATTCATAGTAAAACTTACTAATTACATTTTTAAACACCTATAAAACAAAATATATATTTAAAAATATAAAAAATAGTAGACCACCGACATCGGGTATAGAGACCAAGATACCGGTGGTTAGGGCTCCAAAGACAGGAACCTCCTCACTATACGGGCCGTGTCGAGAAGAACTGCCTTCTGCATCAGTCCCTTGATCCAACCGTCTAACGCGAGCCTCTTAAGGTGTTGATCGAGGCTCTATATTAATCCATGAGCAGATATGACAATCGGACATTCCACATATCGACAATCTCGTGAGACAAATCTAAATATTGGATTTGTTTATCTTTTTCAACTTTCACGAGATTCTCGTCATGAGGAACAGCGATATCGATGATCATTGCACGGCGCTCTAATCGGTCTATCACCACTATATCAGGTTTATTCGCAACAATAGATTATTATATATACCTATAGGTATATACCTATAGGTATATAGTGTATAAATATGTATATTTCGTAAATCTCAGAAACGGCTCTTATGATTTGGATAACATATAAGGTCCCTTTTCTGAAAAAACGATATACTCTATTTTAATGGTTGTGGGTAGAGCAAGTCCAATACCATGTGAATAGAAGTGAATAAGGTTTTCAGATAATGCTATACTTGTTATATTAATTAGTAGTACATCGTTATGAACGTGATCAAATGCTTCTTTAAAAACAAAAAATGCCACATCGACTTATTTTTGAGCGACCATTTCAGTCATGATGCGGGAAGCAATATTTAATGGATTGGGAGTTGTGGACGACCAGGAAAACTGCTGGTTGTAAAACCAGCCTCGTAATTGAATATAGATTTTAACGCACAATACAGTTTTCTTTATTTTCCATTCATTTTATATACTGTCTGCTGTAGTATGTAAACAGATCAACAAGCGCGGTGTTAGGAGTCTTTTGTATTATGGAGTGCCAGGTGTCACTGTCACTGCTACACCTTTAGGTGATGAAGCAACTCCCATTTACACCGCATCAATAGTCTCGCCGAGTGTCTGTATTTCTTTAAGTTCTCACTAATTCGGTACAAGCATGTTTTTGTTGTTATGGTTTATCATTTATCCAAAAAATGGGTTTTTAAAACTGTCCTCAAAGAGTGGCCGTGCCTGACTTCAACCGCCAGGATATAAAATTGGTCCGGGGTACAAAATCTGACTTATACAAACAATACACGTAAACTTGAACAAAAAGTATTTAATGTAGTGTGCTATACTTAATCTTGTAAACAATGTCCTGTATTATATTATGTGAAGAATTTCACTCGGTTAGTATCAAATTCTGTTGCCCAGCAGATTCTTCATACGTCAACTTGTTAATTAGCACATGCTTTGAGAAATGCGTGGTGTCTGTCTTCGTACAATGTGTCTTATGTGAAGAGGGTGCGGTAATGAAGGCGCTTGATTGAAGAGCTCACCATTCTGGAGGTCATTGCTTATATTCGGAACAGTTGACAACTTAGCTGGGCGAAAGATATAGCGATTACAGTCATCCAGTTAATTGGATAAGTTTCTGTAGCTTCCGAAGATTAGGTTTCGAAGTGCATTACTCGCAGATAAGTTTGACTAGCAGCAATCCAGAGGGAAATAAAGTTATGCCTTTACTTTATTGGTACCTCGGAGGCGCAGTAGGTATATAATGTTTACGGTTAAGTATTTGTCTATCAAATATCAAGAAATATTTAGATACAGTTTCGAAATTTAGAGTTGTGGTATTGTATCCACTGAATGAAAGATGTCAACTGGCTCCCATTTCATTGTACCTAAAATAAGCTGACGAAATGTAACTGATATAAACTTTTGTCTAGTTCTTCGAGAAAAACAAAAGTAATGCTTATTGATTAATAGTATTCGTTCGTAAATTGGTAGAGAACTACCATCATTGATGACAATTACGCGCTGGCAATCTTGGCAACCATAAAAGATAGTGCAGAAGTTTTTAAACTGGGAGAACAAGGAACAATCTTCACGGATTGTGCACTACTTTATATAAGCACCTCGTACATTGTATAAATATAATGTCCGGATTGAATCTCAGTTAATAACATAAGTTTCGTTGGTTTATGTGATGATGTATTGTCTTGCAAATTTAGAACGATGCCGAACAGGCTAAAACTGATTGTTCAATAAAATAGACATTTAGGGTCAGTTCCACGCTAATAGATGTTACTCATCGCAATCTCGTTAAATAGGTTTTAAATTTGAATTTTCTGCATTAGCATAAAAACAAGCATTCTTGCACGAAAATCATATACGGTTTGAAATTCTTTGTTATTTTCAATGTTTTATTTATGTTTTTTTTAGAAAATACGCTTGAAGATTGTAAATTAAGTCAGATATTGCGTAGGAGTAATTTATAGCGTTCGACGTTAACTATGCGTAAAGTTATAAGTTACTGCCACGCAATTTGTTAAGTTAATGGAACCGCAGTGAAAGATTGTGGTCGCAAAGGTCGGTATCCATTTCGCACCGGACAATAAAATAACGCCCCTTTATATTAAAACTATAAAGAGAATTTATCACATACAAACCTTGAAAACGACATCGGTTGTCTTCTACATTGCCTCTGAAAGGCGTTTAATATGTTATTCAAGTTTACGACTGACAACGATATTTACCATTATTCAATAAATAAACTTTCTTTAAGGCCTTCTGAATTACCAGCAATATTAATAGTCATCGTAGGAAATGATTGTTGTAAGTACCGACTAATCATCTTCTAGTTCTTTTTTTCAAATTTAATACACAGTTTTTTCTTAATTTTTCTGTTTTATGGTTAATTGGCTTAGTTTACCTTTTCTGTTAATATGTATTTATTTATATATTTCACTCTAATATTTTTACATCATTATTTGTTATAGGTCATCTTCATTGTAGGCAAGCTGGTTAATCCGTAATTAGCAAATGTATTGGCAATATATTGTATAAAGTTAACTTGTTCATTAGTTATGCATGAATCTAAATCAAATAAACGTGTATAAAATATAAGAAAAATAACATTTTCAATCGTTGGACACGGATCGAACGAAATTTGAATTTGATTTTATACGCACATTGCACTATCAAAATCATCACTAATCACCACTCAAAATAGGCAAAATAGATGGAAAAATATGCCGTGGCAGAAACCCCATACGTTGGTCACACCAGTTCTGCTCCGCCCTGGGTACCACAGTCCACGATGCCATCCACGCCCCTGACGAGATAGCAGAAAATAGTCCACAAAAAAGTATGCAATGAGGTTATGACCCTCAGCATTGAGGATACACGACGCAAGGATTATGAGGATATGCTTATACCCCAGGACACAGAAATATTTCAATTACAAATTTTGATCACAGCCAACGACACGCAGACATTGAGAACCTCAAGTAGTTGTTGGAGTAAGAATATAAAATAACCATAATAATAAAGTCTCCAAGAAGACTTTGATCCATAAATTCATTTCCAAAGATATTAAGACCGTTTTTCTTCGGTCTTCTATAGTTCCTCAGACACCATAACGATTGGTAATCTCTATAACTACCTCTTCTTTGGCGACAAGGCATGATTTACCATCGCTTTCTGTGCCACAGGCACGCACTCAGGTATGTTGTTTTAATACAACTATGTTTGCTCAGTGGTGTCACTAGTGCACTAACACAAAAAAAATGAGTTTTTTTTTATAGTAAGTATAAGGGGCAAACGAGCAGACGGGTCACCTGATGGTAAATGACTACCGCCGCCCATGGGCACCTGTAACTCAAAGAGTCACAAGTGCGCTGCCTCCCTTTAAGGTAGGAGTAGGGGAAGAGGGGAACAGCGGGAAGAGGGGAGAGGGGGAGGAGAGGGGGGAGAGGGGAAGGACGGGAATAGAGGAGAGGGAAGGGTTAGGGCCTCCGATAACCTCACTCACGCGGCGAAAAGCAATGCAAGCATTGCTTCACTGCCGGTATTCTGTGAGGCGGTGGTATCGAGCGGAGTCGAGCCAGCCTATACGTGCCGAAGCATGGCTCTCCCACGTCAAAAAGTTTTGGTGAACTTACAAACCAGCAGATAAACCACACCACTAGGCCAGTGGTTTTGTCTCATTGCGGTCTTTTGTAGCACACAGGCACTAATTGCGTATATTCAATTCTATCAAAAACATACTGTACCTACCGCCGTAAATCGGCAAATAAATAAAATTAGTAATATATTTAGTTTTACTATACGAACATAATGTGTCATGTTAATGTAATATTTATTCATGGATATAGTTCCCTGAAACTTTATGGCCTGAAGGAAGGAATTATTAAATTACAACACAAAGTTCATTTTCTCTTAGCCGAGGTAATGCTCCCATCCAATTATAGGATTAGACCATTGAACCGAAACCTATTCTAAGAATATTTTAGAAGTAAATTATCGTCACCGTCATCAAAATGAGCCTGCTTTCCATTGTTCTAGTATTTTACTAATTCAGCGAGAAGCCTATTTGGATCCAACAATACTAATTACCTTTTGTTTTGTGACTGATTCGCATATTGTTCTGACACCACCAGGCCGTTTACTTGATTACACTTATTGTGAAGTACACTCTATCAAGTAGTGAGTGTACTTCAATAGCATGCTGAATTAAATAGGTAACTTCGTTATGTCTAACTTTTGTATAGATTACCTAGAAATCTCTGCTTTGAATTTGCACATATTCGACACGGATAAAACAAAAACGTGTTCCGTCGCAGGAGATTTTTTGTGGATTAAAAACTCAAATAACATTGAACCTTGAAACCTAGGAAGACCTTGGCCATCTGTCAAATGGAAGGCTTCCTTGGTACTAATTTTGATATACTGTACTAGGCCCTAGTCTCTTAAATCTTAAGATTTCACCGGACAGAAGAAAAAAAACAATAAGAAGATATTATTTATAACATTCATTTATTAACAACCTAATACACTAACAATAAAATTAAGTATAAAGATATAAACCCTGCAGACAGAAGTTTTTAGGTTAGTTTAAGCGAGCGAGAAAAGGAAAATGGATTATGTTCAGTAGATGAAGCAACTATTATTTGCTGTTAAATTCTTGACCTGTTAATTAAATTTTATAGTACATTATTTAACTGTTAGGATATTCTTATTTTTTTTCAAAAGAATCAGTGAGTTTAACAGGAGACTGTCTCGAGCTGTGATGTGTTCTTTGTGAGTCATGTGACTTGGCCGATTTGATAGAACCTACATCGTCCTTTGTTAAAACCTCGACGCTACCTTCGTCAGTCTTTGTTTGCCGTTTGACTGGTTTTATGTTACCGCTGAATTTTATAACGAATTTCAACTCTTCAATTAATTCATATTTGAAGGTAGTCTGAAACAAGTCAACTCCTTAGTTTAGTCATATAAAAAAACACTTTGAGAAAGGTACTTATTATCAAAATGACGTCAACTGACATTTAAGCCCAAGCAGCTTAAGTATTTTGTAAAAGTCGGGAAAAGGCAGATCGTGCTGTATTGGTATCAAATATACTACTCTAAGCTTAATTATTAATGTTAACTTTATACCTATATTTCTGAGCAAAGGGTCGGACGGAGCGAGTTCTGTCTTTGAAGTTCGGAACTGTAAATAAAGAAAAATCACCTGATATTTAACAGATCTCTTGAACACTCCCCAAAGCATATCCGATATTGATACAATCAATCCGATACCACAGCCAGCCCCAAGGACAACAAAAGCACCTAACATATTCTTCATCCCCAATTGTTTCGGGTCTTCATCGCTTTTCTCCTGCAATGAAAATAAGTAATGTTAGAAATGATAAATACTGTGCATTGTATTCATGGGTAGATTTAACAAAATAGGCTGACGATTTCTAATCGATGAAGAAATTTTGTTTTGTAGCTACAGGAAGAAGAAAAGAAATATAACTCGCCATACCTTTAATAAATCTTAACCGGCCCTATGTTTTAAAAAAAAATATACTTCTCTTTGTTATGTTTCAATCAATCCAAGATCACCCAGGCATTTTAACGTGTATACGCTGATGATCTGCGGATGTACTCTCGAGCTAAGGTTGAGAACATATTATCGTTGGCTATTGACATGGTTAAAAGATCTTGAATCAATAAAAGTATGGTCTTTAGCTTATCAGTAAATCCTTCATAATGTCAAGCCATTATAATCGGTAGTTACCGACTGATGAGTAGAGTAAATATTGAAACGCTCCCAGCAATTTACCTATTACGATACTGATAAACCTATTTGTCAATCGGTGAAAGACCTGGATTTACATCTTAACTCCACCTAAACAATCCGTTACAAACCGGTGCCAAAGGGTTACTGGAACCCTCCGTGCATTAAAGCTGTTAAAAAAAAAAATTCCAGTGAAAAAACCCAAGAAAATGCTCTTACAAACTCCCATCTTCCCAAAAATCGACTATGGTAATGTGTGCTATTATGACCCTATTCAAATCAAATCGTCTACACTAATATTATAAAGCTGAAGAGTTTGTTTGTTTGGTTGAACGCGCTAATCTAAATAACCACTGGTTCGAATTGAAAAAATATTCTAGTGTTGGATAGCCCATTTATCGAAGAAGGCTATATTGGGTATATAACATCAAGCTTCGGCCAATAGGAGCCGAGCTTCAATGAAAAATGTTGCAAATACGGGGAAAACTTACAAACGTGGACTAAGTTGCGCGGGTCAGCTAGTTCCCTCTTAGTAAATCTATTCGAAGTAAAATAAGAATTTTACAAGAAAAGAAAAAACAAACTAACTTTTATTTTTACATGAATTGATCGACCTACAGATTTCACGAACCTTTAGCAATTTGAGTGAAGATAATTAGATACCTATAGATATGTCTAATGCCTTTATATGCATATCAGAAGAAGAAACAAAAATGAAGAACAAATAAAAGTAATTATTTACTCACTCATTTATGGGTGTAAAGAAAAAATACAAAAACCTCGCTTCACAACTTCAATAAATCAATCAATAAAATCGCGTCCGTTTAAGTCAGCTGATTGAAACAACAAGCGGACTTGATTCACCCCGAAGTAGGCTGTGGCCGAAAAAGAAAACATTACCGAATCATGATTTTTTGACCGAAAACGAAGCTTCGGTCGGTCACTACCGTGTATCTAATTTCAACGTCGTGAACATTTGCTTTGAACAGCTTTGACTTTAAGCAATAAGTAAAAAGCTATGCGTCTACGTATACAAACAGTTAATGCGTTTGATCTTGTTTACCTGGTCATAAAACGTGGAGTGTACGGAAATTATCCTGTCTATTGATATGTAAGGATTATAATGTGACAGTAATGTGACATATTTGTCTTATTTATAGACAGGTCATGAGTGACAAAAAATATGCAAAAAGTCTCCCGTGTGGACTAATGTGACGTCATATAAAGCTCGACGTTTAAGACTTTATATTTATGAACACATCAAGCGTTAGGCACTTGAAGACTAGACATCTGTGGAAATGATTGTGAAAGCCTGGACTAATATACTACCTACGAACTTACCCCACATTTTCCCCCTCCTCGTTTCTCGTTCCACCAAATAGTTTTTAATTTGGCAATTTCACCGTGCTCCTTGAGGTGAAGCAATGCGTCATCAATAAATCTCTTGTATGGAGATTCTGTAAAATATGAATAATAATATTTGTAGTCTCTGACCCTTACAGTTATATTATATTTGAAATTTGGATAGGCAATGACTTTGGTGCTAGTATAGAAACGTTTTGCTATATTTTTATAATTTCATAAAGAATATGTTGTTAATTCGGCTGATACTTTTTATTTATTTGATATTTTCCTAACGTTTTCATTGTTTCTGAACTTGTAATTATTTTGAATTGAATAACTTAAATCAAAACTCAAAGCAGTCAAAGAAGTCACTCTGAGATAAGGAGTTGTTTATAAAAACTCTTCATTTTGTTCGCTAATCACACATCGTCATAACATGACACGAAAATGAAAGTGGTAACTTTTAAAAATTTTCATGTCGCAATACTAAAACTTTTATTAACTTGCCCTTTCAATATATTCTAAATTTTCCTATCTTTATTTCCCAAATCTGGTCCCATCCCAGTTGTCATCGATAGGCTTTATCTCCATTACTTGAATATGATTGTAGTTGGCAAAATGCGGGTGTTAAATACGAATTTGTCTACCCTTTCGTGAATACAGGCATGAGGGTGTGTACTTCTTTATGTATGCACTGCACTGAGCCATACAACGCTCTTATCATATATATCAAATGTTAAGAAATAATAAGAAAAAGGAGGTAATGTCACTTCGCCAAAGACAAGACGAGAGCTCATTCTGCGCCCGACCGTTGCCGAGCAAACATTATTTACTGTTGGTATTTTTATCACAAGTTTTGTTTTTGTTAAATACAAGTTTATGATTTAGCTAAGCCGATTTTTGTTTTCCTTAATCAATTCTAGTTAGTATCATAACACATAAATACATATATAGCTATACGTATTTGTGTAATAATATCAAGTCCAAATTCTCAAAAACAATTTAAAGATTTAAAAATATTACACGCTATTCAATTCATTCAGTAATGTATTAACTTATGTTAACGGTACCTGATTTATTTCAGAAATATAAATTACAATCATAATTATTAAAACTTATTCATACTTTTCTTCATCCCAATGCCATAACTCTTAGAGTCGAGCAGACCGCCAACTTGAAGTAAGTCGCAATGTCTTTGCATGACGTATTCAATTGACGTGGATTCCATGAAAAATGCATATTGCTCTTTTTCAGCCCTGGGAAAAAAATTATATTAACTCATTTAAAAGTCCAGGCTCATCTATTTTTTTAAGTTCCAAGTAACAGTTAATGTGTAAAACTGTCAACGCAGTAGGCCTGAATATTACTACTTGTGATATAGCCAATAGGTTAAAACAAAATAGGTTGTTATCACTATTGGAAGTTGTATTATAAAACTATAATATCTTATTTTAGATTTAATACATTTTTGAACGGTATACCTACGAATTTATAATATTATGTGCATGCGGTGTTAACCTTTAGTTAATTGTTACACTTATGTAAGTAATAAGTTTGTAAATAAATGTAAGGTGCAGTGTAAACAATTGTTGGTTAACCATAAATAAATAAAAGAACAAAATACAGGCAAATGGCAAACCAAATAATAATACTGAAATAAAAATAGGATATTGTTTTATTGCTCCAAGGCAATCTGTCGTCAATCTGATCATCGAACGTCTATGGTACTTTCAGCAGACACACAAGCTTAAAATTTGAAGCACAATGCCTACCGTAATTTCAGTCCCGTTTTCTGGATATAAAAACTGCATAAGTACCTTTATAATCCTATATAATTGATACGAAATTACAAAGTTACTTTTGCACTATATACAATTGTTCATCACTTACACTATCAAAGTAGACAGATAGTTATAGGTAGGTACAGTAGTCAATGAGATCCTATCAAAAATATAACATATAAAAAATGCAAGTCTTGCAACGCAGATTTTCCACTGTGAAAAGTTGCAATAAGTTGTGAGATCTAACTGTTATCTATAATACTCTGACTTGTTATAAATAGAAAACCTTGCCATGTTGCGGAAAACAAATGGATGTAAATTTTTTGGCAAGAATAACTTTAAAATGTCATTATCATATCATCATTGATTATTTTTGATTGCTGTCAAGATGTATGTGTAAGCGTGGTGTATTTTAGAGTCTATGAGTTTTTTTATGTGTTAAAATGCAAACTATTCATAGGCGTGAGTGAAAAGTGACTAGCAATGTATTTTAATATGTGTCGGAAAGAAAGTCTAAGGGATTGGACTATATTTCTTTAAATAATATTAGAGATTTACTTGTGAACATGACTGCTTCGTACATTAGATAATTTGCACAATAAAAATTTGCTATTGACCTCAATATTGTCGTAACTTAAACCCAATCAAAATGATTTGAGTAGTAAAAGGAAAATTTCCTTTAAATAATGTTGGTCTCGATAATATATTGCCTTCATAAAATTTGTACAAGATCATGTCGAGACAAATTAATATTAGTAATTTTATATGAAAAAAAATTAGAGACACATAATTTTTTATATTTTAGATGTTGTATCTCGTATCACTTAATGGCGATAATATTTTGATTGCGAAACGTCAGGTAACCAAGAGGTATTGTACCTTTTAAATATTATCGCGGTTAAGTCCCGGGTTACAAATCTGATATGTATCAAAATCGCAAAAGTTTAAAAACAGTTTTTCATATTTTTATGTTATTCTTATTTCGTAAGAAAATTTTACAAAAACATGGAACAGCTACTGCGAACACAACGAAATGGAAGATATTTTCAGAAGCTTATAGTTGAGCTTATAGTTGAAACAAAACTCGTAAAAAAATATTATTAATGTTGGTGGCAGTGAAAGTGATTCAACAAGTAAAGACAGTGACAATTAGTTTGATGTCTTTGGAATCCAACCATTAGTGCAATGGAGAAATGAAGAAGATGAAATATTAACTGCAGTATAGATTCTGATTGATTGATTGATGATGTATTGAACATATTAAATGATTCATATTAAACACCACATTAGCTTAGATGGTTTTATTTCCTTGATTTGATTACATACTTTAGACCTCGATTAAAATTCTATTTTAATTATATTTAACATATGAAGTTTATCAAAACTAAAACTTTACTTACTAAAACTTAAGTCCAAATTAAAGAAAAACTTGTTTGAATCTCCAATCATTTGCCGTATTAATAGTGCATAAGGTTGTATATTACCATCTATGCTAATAATTAACCCTCGACCCAAAAAGGCGCAATACGGCACACCGTGTGGTTTTAGTCGGTTCGATTCTGACACACCGAAAACCCCGGTGGGGCGACGGCCCGGAGAGTGTTTCCACACGTACAAAAAAAAAATGTATAACTAAGGGTTAAATAAAGTTACTCACTTTTCCACGCCTTCATCGTTACTTCCAACTAGCCAGTTGTGCGCAATCATCTTTTGATACATTTTTTTATAAATTTCGTTAGTAGAGTTCTGAAAAATTAATATAAATAAAAATATCTATATGGCATAGATAATATAATACAGAGGATAGCTTTCTCAAATTACAGTCGCTCGAATGGGAAAGAACCCTCTGATCCGTATTATTTAACATGACATGTAAAATAACCTTGTCTTAATTTCCTGCGGGATTAGGGTTGGTATGGGAGTTTAAAGAAGCACTGTTCTATCAACGGAAGCAATATCTTTTTATGGTTAAAGAGTCTAATATTTTATTTTTATCTGTTTAAACTTGGTATAAATCGAAGGCCAGCCTGGAGGACGCCTGCTTGGAGGACTCCAAGCTTATCTCGAGCTTGAAGATCATAGCAAAAATGTTTTATTCTAACTTGTATGTAGATAGTTCGTCTATTTCGTAAATCGATACTCATTCTTACAACCATATACGTCACAAATTGGACTAAAAAACAAACTTAACTTTGGCGTTCTACAAAATCCTTCCCATTTATCGATATCCATCATAGTAAATTTACAAGCGCAACATATGTGTTGGTAATTGCAAAAAAATATCAATACCTTTGACCTCAAAACTTGCTTGAGACATTTCAAAATAATACTAATAAGTAGATACTAACCTGAAAAAATTGTTCCGAAGAACCCAGTGACTTAGGTCCATAAGCAATTGACTTGGTGTTGAAAAGTTCTTCTACCGTATTGAAAGGCAGCACATTTTTCTCTACAGTAAGGAAGGCGACTAAAGTACCTACGTACGAAGCTACCATGACCATTGTAAAAAACCACCACACACTCGTTATCAGCCGTGGTGCTAATGCACTGAAATAATATTCTTTTTAATAAACATATTACCAGTGAATAGTTTTCAAACGGTGAATCAATCAAAGAGACTGCAACTTAAAAAATATCTAAAAAAAAAGGAAACAACATAATCTAACTTGAAAGAGATTAAATCATGATCTAAACTTTTTCCCTCTTTATTTTTAATCGACTGCGGCAAAGAGCAAAAAAAACTATCTCTCAACAACAAACAGGCCGCACTCAGGCCGAAATCGGCCAGGGGGATATATACGTGGGTGGGTCACACTGAAAGTTTTTAGAGTAGGCCAGTAAAAAAAGCAGCAGATGAAAAATTTATTTAAATTTCAAAGTAGGAACTCTTTGGGAATCTGTAGATGTTTAATGATTTACCTATGTCATGTGTTTTTACAAATTGGTAAACAGTACCATAGTACAGGCTCCATAGATGATATACTATATAGGGAATAGATAAGCCACTCTCAATCATTAGAGGGGGACAAAAAGTGTCAGTTGTGTCGATCGAACAACAGATGGCGGTAGCTCTTCGTTTTAAGTAATCTAAGGACGTGGGTCCGAGATGACGCTATTTCTATGTATAACAATACGTATCTATCTAGACATATATGTATTGTTGTCGATACAATGGAGGTATAGATGTGTATCTACTTATATCTGTTTATATAAGATTTACTATAAATGAAACAGGTAATAATATATATATATATAAATAATATGACCTAGCCTGTACTTTAATTGGATCACTTTGGTCAAAATTGTTAAGTTTACTTTTTAGGATATTATTCACACCCTTATACCAACTGTGAACGACGATATTAATTGCCGTTTGTACAATGCACTTAATCAGCAACGATTTATGTACTTCACAAGTGATAATTTCAAAATTAACATCTATGTTGATCAGGTGTTCCATTTTTTGTTTTAGATACATATCTTGTAGCGAATCTCTCCAACATAACACTATTATTCCACATATTTGTTTTGTTAAATTTATGAAATCATCTTTGCAATAAATTAATGACAGGCTCTGCCTAGTTTGGCATCAGACGGCCGTGTGTGAGATGTGTAAAGTTATTATTTTTATTCTCTTTATTCATTTAAATATACATATAAATTATATTTTTAAATACATTCAGATTATATAAGAAAATACATTTTAAAATATAAAAATAGTGTCCCACCGGTATCGGACTAAGCTTCTCCATAGACTAAGACTATGCTGCTGCCCCACTATGTCTCTTGTTGTCTTTGCTCCATTTGCACTCGTTGTATGATGTAGTGTGCTCATATTTGATAAATAAATTCCGCTTTAATCTCAATACCTTCAATTTAAAAAGAGTGTCGGACATCGAAATGGATGTGACTAGAGAAAATTTTAGCGCAATGATTTATTACGACTTTCGTTGCGGTCTTACTCAACAACAATTTTACGATAGACTTCGATTGGCATTTCATTACAAAGTTCTATCTCGTGCCACTGCTTACAACTGGTTTAACCCATTTGAGCCCAAATACAAATTTACAGCGGAAATATCAAAATAACTTTATTAATTGGTAGTAAACTAAAGAAACTAATAAAATATGTTTTCCTTCACCGGAAAAAAGCCGTCCTCAAATGGGAAGAATGGGCCGAGTGTAAATTTTCAAAACATTTTCTTTCAATGCATAAAGTTTTCACACGCTTTTTGCATTTCTAACATGCATTTTTATGACACGCGGTACATCAAAGTTTTAGGAAAAGTTTTTGAGGATAGTTACCTACTCCATGGTGCAAAATTTGCCCCACAGAAGCTGTTGGATGCAAATTTTCACTCCTTGTTTGTCTTAAATGGTGAAGAGCAATGTTGCGACGAAATTAAAGCTGCTCTAACTGGCTGTAAAATAAAGACGGCATGAGTTTGTCACAGTTAGATTAGTTTCACCCCATGACGCAGACACTGTTGCCCATCCAACGTACGAATAAATTTTGTTCGTAACGAAAGTCAAGATCAGCACAGGTTTTCTTCTTCATATCTTTCACTGCAACTATTTTGTTTTTTTTACCACATCCATCAATTTATCAAGATGCGCTTGCACAGTACCATTAGTGAAACTATAAGCTTATAATTTCACTGAAGGCCTTCATTTTACACCAACGGGGTTCCGCAATGTACCGCAAAATTAGTTCTATCTCTTAGTTCCAGGGAACAGCTCGGCATTGCTACTTTCCCAGTCCTCTTCATCTCGATTCGTGAATACTTCAACTCTTACTTGGTATGTTTCGCAGAATAGCTATGGTTTGTATATGGTCCACATCGCTATCTTCTTTATAGGTAAACACACTTGGTTCTGCAGGAATTCTTTTCCTCAAAGTTCAAAAATCTATCTCTGTAACATCGTCTTCTTCAAGCAATACAGCATCCAGTGCTTCTTGAAACCTGAGGTAGTCACTATAACTGTTATATATTTGTTTAGGCATTGTTTTTCAAAAATAACGTGGTCATAATAATACGAATATATTTTATATATTAGATAGATAGATAGAAGGGTGACAGATTCGGGTAGTTTTAGGCATTGTTATGAGTCAAGCACAAAAAGTCTTACATGAACATTTAGACTTTAGAAAGCTTTGTATTAGATGAATACCTTATAATTTGAAGGAAGATAAAAAATGCCGTCGACAAAAGTAAAGAAGGGCAAAGGTCAAGGGAAAAAGATAATTGCCTCCTTCTTTGGACAGGCGGGTCATGTCGCAACAATCATTCAGAAGATAAAGGACTGTTACTGCAGATATGTATGTCAGTTATTGTCTACCAGTTGTCTTGGAAAATTTTAGACAGCAGCGCCCAAGAAGCAGGATCCGCCTCCACCACAACAACGCTCCAGCTCACTCCGCCAGACGGACTATCGAATATTTGTCTATTGAAGGTGTGGAGCTAGTGAGACATCCTCCTTACAGTCGCGACCTGATGAACCCTGAAGATGCCGTTGCTGTTTTTGAAAATGGCGTGGAAGAGATCTCTAAATAAGAGTGGGCTTGCTGCTTCAGTCCATGGTTCCATCGCATGGACAACGGTGCTTAGAAAGGAACGGAGACTACTTCGAAAAGCAATAAAAATATTAATAGGCTTCGATATCATTCCGTTTTTATTTTCTACAACTACTAATACTTTCATTGTGACCCCCGTACATCGTAATTATACGTTGTTAGATTCCAAACACACCGAGTGGGATATCAAAATGAAGGGTTTTGAAAGAAGATTACAAAAATAGACAGAACTTGTATATTTATCAGTTAGTATTTTTAACGCGGTCGGATTATTTGTGTCATTTTATTGAGTTTTGCTGCTGTACATAGCTTTCTTACAAGGCTGCTCTTTTTAGTGTTGTTCACTAGAGATACTTTTTGAAAATTTGTCCTTTTCAGAAATCTATAATTATGATAACCCTAATTCTGGTTACAAATTAGGTATATTAGGAAAACGGTGTTAAACGTGTTCTTTTGTAAATTATTTTCCATTATAAAAAGTATAAACATACACACAAGACAGTTTGTATTTAAAGGATAAATCTGTAGCAATCGAAAAGTATACATAGGTTGCACTAAAAGTATCGGAAATGTAATATTTCCACTATTCCTATGATATCAAAATCTTTTTAATTGAAAACTCCTTGGTTTTAAAAATCGAATACCATTTATTTATTTTAAAAAAAGATTCTCGGTCTTGTCACAAGGTCTTGTCAAACTGGTTTAGTCGTTGAGAAAATGGAATTGACTCGAGAAAATTCAAGGGCGATGATTTATTATGACTTTCGAAGCGGTTTAACACAAAAACAGTGTGTTGACCGGATGCTTTCTGCATTTGGTGATGAAGCCCCGTCCAAAAGCACAATTTATCGCTGGTTTGCTGAATTTCAACGTGGACGTGTCAAGCTCAGTGATGATCCCCGTCAAGGTCGTCCAAAAACTGCAGTCACACAAGAAAACGTTGATGCTGTGCGTAAGCTGATTGAGGAAGATCGACATGTGACATACCGCGAAATTCAGGCAAATTTAGACATTGGCATGAGTCAAATTCAAATAATCTTGCATGAACAATTAGGTGTAAAAAAGTTGTTTTCCCGATGGGTACCTCATTTGCTCTGTGAAGAGCAAAAGCGGCTCGCGTTACTTGGTGCGTCAGAACTCTCGAAAGATTCCACGCAGGATCCTCAAATGCTGTATACAACATTGTATCAGGTGATGAATCCTGGATATACGCGTACGAACCCGAAACAAAAAACCAGTCACGAGTTTGGGTGTTCGAAAATGAGTTAAAGCCAACTAAAATTGTTCGTTCACGGAGTGTTGCAAAAAAAATGGTGGCCACGTTTGTCTCCTAAACCGGCCATGTTGAGACTATTCGCCTTGAGGGACAAAGAACGGTTAATGCAGAATGGTATGCTGGCATTTGTTTGCCACAGGTTGTTTCCGAACTCCGTAAAGAGAACTGCAACCGCCGCATCACGACAATGCGGGTTCTCACACCGCGCACAGAACAAAAGAGTTTTTAGAGCAAGAAAACATAGAATTATTAGACCATCCGCCGTACAGTCCCGACCTAAGCCCTAATGATTTCTATACTTTCCCTAAAATAAAGAATAAATTGCGTGGTCAGAGATTTTCATCACCTGAAGAAGCTGTGGACGCATACAAAACGGTCATTTTGGAGACCCCAACTTCCGAATGGAATGGTTGCTTCAATGATTGGTTCTATCGTATGAAAAATGTGTCAAATTTCGCGGAGAATACTTCGAAAAGCAATAAATACATTTTTAAATAGTAATGTTGTGTCACTTCCTTGATTCCCGAAATTTCCAGTGTAGCTCTCGTACGTTATGGATATGTAGATTAAAACGAAATGATAAACTCCATTAATTTTAGTATTCACTCTGAAATTTAGCTAATATTATGATGAAGATCAAGAAATCCGCTTTGAGCTTGGCCTATATAATCAGAATATTAAATATAATATGCAGAACATAAATAACTATTACACTTTAAATAATATCATGAAATACCAACACATATTCATAATAATTACACTTACATAGGTGCAATTTCAGAGCCCTGTTGCATGACAGATCCAATAATGAGCCATACAGAGTTAGCGAAACTGAACTGATTGGTCAATTCTTCAGGCTGTTCTATACAAGGCACTGGGTTCTGCCATTCCTTGTTAGAGATTCGACCTACGAAGATTAAAACTATGCCCAGTATAAACTGTATCAACATCATGTAGTACCATACCTGCAAGCAATATATTCCTATAACCTTTCAATCACCTGATTATTACTTATTGGATTAAACTTTACTAGGAAGTTTAACCTAATGAGGACTTATAAATCAGTGCTGTTTATAATACATTTTATAAATGATGACATTCTCTTTTTAATTATGGCTATCTATTTATTTACGTCTAAAACAGTTGTATTTACAATGTTCACACTGGTAAAATAAAACTATTTTTGTCACTCCTGTCAAGTTTTAAATATAATATGTCCTGACATATGTATCCTGATACACATATATATTTGTAATCTTATTGTGTTAGATGCCATTATTGTAATAAGATTATTTTGCAGTTATTCATATTGGTAAATTAGCATTAAGTAATAAGCATCCAAACATTAAGTCTAGAGTATTATTTTTGTCTACTTCCGGCGTAGCCATTTTGTATAGTAGTTATGACTTGAAATTGGATAATTATAAATTATAAAATAAATCATGTTAAAACTTATTTTAAGATATGTTTAATTTACAGAGAAACTCTTATTTACAATATCAAATTATATTTATTGTTATAATTCCACTTCCTTTGTAAATAGTGGGGATTTCCGCTAGCAAAGGCAACAAGGCGGCTATTAGGATTAATATTTATTTTTCTCGTATGTGCAAAGGTGCAAATAAAATTGAAGTGTCTGTTTGTATTGTCAAAATAATAGTTTTTTAAGCTCATACAGTTATTTGCACGATACCTATGCCTAAAAATCAGTTTTTAAAATTTATGTCTGTTTGTTCCGGAACGGATGGATTGACTTCCACGGGCAAATAGTTGGTGTTATAAGGAGTAATGTAGGCTACTTTTGTTTTGAAAATAGAAAACATCGTAAATTTAAGGTGAAAGCAGATGTGCCAAAATAAGCCACAGACTGAGATGAATTTATGTCTAATATAAATATCTAAATCGCTTATTTTTAAGCATTCCTATGTCACTATTTCAATTAAATCACACCTTTTTCCTAAGTTATGGTATGTAAAATATATTCGCGTATATGATTATTATATTGAAGTATGTATATATGCATAAAATAGAAAGCATCGTAACAAATACCAAACTTCAAATATAGCTTTAATGAACAGCTCAGACGACGAACATTATACTTTACAATTCTATAAATTTTTTGACCATAAAAAGACTGTTTCTTTACGACAAGAGCGGTACGTCTGTAGCATATCTTAAAGCAAGCAGTGCTAAGCTGTGCTCTTTTTCTGTCGAGTTTCACATCTATGGAAGTAGATGATGCTCGAGGTCAAGGGCTTGATGACCATGATGCCCGATGTTAAGGGCTTGTTATACATGATGCCTGAGGTCAAGGGCTTGTTAAACACGATGCCCCAAGTCAAGGGTTTTTTGAACATGATGCCTGAGGTCAAGGGCGGCAAACCCGATGTCAAGGGTACATTGGTGATGTCCGAGGTCAAGGACAAGCCCGATGTCAAGGGCATATTGTTGTCCGAGGTCAAGGACAAACCCGATGATGTAAGTCGAGGTCAAAGTCACGGCAACCAGCTCCGGGACCGGATGGAACGAGAATCCAGATTATCAAATGGTGTTGGATAGTAGAAGTCAACGACGTATGCGATCATCATCAGTGGAATCTGAGGAACACAGGGCGACAGAGGGAGGACATACTTCGAAAGGGAGATGATCGAAGCGCGTATGGCGGTGCCCCAGCAAAGCCCATTCTAAGTTTAAGCGTGCTAGGGTTACCGAAAATAACACCAGTATGATTCTAGATAAAGTCCTTTCAATAGTTAGGGATTCGAGGAGTACAGATAAACTTAAACTTTCTTATGATAAAAACGCGATTCCGGAATTTGATCCAATGATCAAAGAGCAGACCGTACTGACTTGGATTACCAAAATAGATTAATGTGAAGAAATTTATAGCTGAAATGACAAGGAAACCATCCATTATACACCCCCAAAACTTACTGGGGTTGCGAAATCATGGTATCAAGGTCTTTCTACTCTTATAATATATTCTTGGTCCGAATAGAAGAAAAAGTTAATAGAATCTTTCCCTTGTCCAGAGAATCACGTTAGAGTTACTACATCGCGTGGTCATGGTAGGAGTGCAAGCGGTGCAATTTTAGACCAGTCAAGGTAGGCAGTTTAAGGGACAATAGTGATAGTTTCAAAAGGAATAGAGTGGATAAGAGCTTCGGAAGTACTTATCTTAACAATAAACCTATGCAATCAAGATCGGGTATCAATAACTCAACTATAAGGTGTTTTAACTGTAATCAGCAGAGGCACCCTATTTTCAGATGCGATCAACCCCTTGCTAAGTGTGCAAGTATAAGTATACCTTATAGGTATACCGTTTATCATACAAACTGATTGCAATGTCGTTAGGTCGACCTTCAAGAAGAGGGACTTAATGAGATGGTGGATCCAACTACAAGAGTTCGATTGTTCGATAGAATACAGGCCAGGCACGAAAATCTCGTTGATATAATACCAAAAAGGTCGCATATTCTCAATATTCTCTCGGTTGAGTCGGAGCAAGACTGGATCACCACCCTTCAATCAGCAGACGAAGAAATTGCTAGGATAAAAGACATTCTAAGTAATTCAGAGCCCGAGAAAGTAGCTGATGTTAACAAAAATTTAAAATAACCATGTATACCGTATTATAGACGATGAAATAAGGTTGGTAGTGCCGAAGGGCGCGCGATGGCAAATCCTAAAAAGAAAGCATGATGACGTAGGACACTATGGCTACGAAAAGACGTTAGAACGCGTAAAAGCGTTACTGGTTCGTGAAAATGAGGCGTTTCGTAAAAAAATATGTAACTGCTTGACTTGAATGTGCTCATCACAAGGCGGGAAGCGCGAAGGAGAACTTCATTTTATAGAAAAAATCAATATTCCTTTTCACACCATCCACGCTGACCACCTTTTGTACGAAGTAAAGTTGGCAACTGTTATTTACTGGTTATTATTGATGGTTTTACAAAGTTCATAAATATTACTGCAGTCAAAAACACGAAATCTCTCACAACTGTTAAGGTTTTAAAAGATCATATAAGCTTCTTTGGTGTTCCGACTCGACTTTTCACTGATAGGGATACAAGTTTTACCAGTAAAACATTTAAAGACTATACTTCTGAATATGGGATGAAACATGTGCAAAACGCCGTTGCGACTCCGAGGGCTGACGGCCAGGTAGAGAAGTTTAAAAAAACCATTACCGGAGCCCTAGCAGTATTTAATCATGGCATAGGAACTGGGACGACCACGTACGCGATCTGCAAGTAGGCCTGAATACTGTCATGATGAATGTCATGAATAATGTCATGAGGCTATGAAACGAGAACAATTTCGATTACTCCCATTATAACATATATCATGACAAATACTCATAACTCACAAAATAACTCGTAAAACACCTTCTGAGCAATCGGGATTAACATTAACCACAGAGCCCAAGGTATATTAACGACACTATGAACATTATACCATCGGATGAGTTAGACATAGTTAGGGACCAGGCTTCCAAACTCATGAAAGTACAACAGCAGAAAGAAGCTGATCGTTACAATAGTCGTAGAAAATAGTGTAGGAAATATAGAATAGGAGACTTAGTTAGACTTGAAAGACAGGTGCCTCGTGATGTCAGTCGAAAAACTAGTTGTGAAATATCAGGGACCTTACCAAATAACTAAAGTATTTGAACTTGATAGATATATAGTAGAAGATACTCCTCTATTGCGTAAAAATGGTCGCCGTTATGAGGAAATCGTTGCAATCTATAAAATACAACCTTGCATGAGCTTTGATTGGGAATTTGATAGCAATTCTAGTGACGATGCAGTAAATTATGAGGATGACGATGACGAAGACAGACCTAATAGTCAAAATGATTCAGAAGATTGTAAATTATTTACTTTAGATATCTGATTTTTTTTCTTTACTTTTATTACTGTTACTTTAGATAATTATTATTTTATATCGAAAGTACGATTGTTACAGTAATTTATACTACGCGAAGGGTCTCGTATATTGCAGGAAGGCAGAGCTGTCAGGTTTTATATATAACTAACTTTTGCCCGCAACTTCGTCCGAGTGGTGGCGGACACCAGACATCGTAGAGTGTAGGTAAACTAATTTAGGGTACACCAGAGGCTCCAGCCATAAGACCCGGTGACGAAACACTGTGTGGTTTTAGTCGGTTCGAGTCCGACATACCACCTTGTTGTTTGGCCCCGGTGAGATGATGGCCCGTGGGGGTTAGATAGTAATAGAGAGTAGAGTAATAGAGGAGGGAAAACCCACCACCTTCGGTTTATAGACCAAAACGATGTCCACAGCCGAGAATAAACCTCAACGAAATGCCATAGACATATTTTACATTGCTGCCGAATATTCCCGGGGATGCCCCGTGGCCCCGTTTAGAGGCAAAACACTGGTCGCACTACTATTACATGCCAACGGAAGATTGCAATTTAAGGCTTGAAGCTTTGGAAGTACTTGCAACGCCTGGTAAGTAGGTATATTTCACTGTGGAAGGTGTTCGGTTTGGATTCCCTGTCTATGGCAATGCGTTGAGGCTAATGTCCGTAAAGGTGTTTCTTTCTCCGGATCCCGAGAACTTCATCCCATCTTCACTAAATTTGCATGATAATAAAATCGGTTCATATTTGACGGATACCTGAGATAACATACACAAAAAAAAACCCATGAGCATCAAATTGAGAAAATCCCTTTTTTTAAGTTGGGTAAAAATCGATACGTGATGCAAGCAAAATGTATGTTTCGTACAAACTTTCGTCCCCTATTTTGATCCTTTAAGGGATACATTTTAAATTACTTTCTTTTAGAACGCCTACGTCATGATTGTAAAAAATACGTCCTGCAAATTATTATTACCTGTAAGTATACGAAAATAACACAACAGAAGTTTCCACGGCTGACTTTCCGGTATATGCAAAGTCTCTATGAATGGTCGCCAGATTTGGAACATCATGGTGCAGGAATAACATTTTTACAGTTAAATATACAAAGTTTGACGTTCAACTTAGAACTCATTATGTTTTCATCACTGTCCCATTTATTTGCGTCTTGTGTATTTTTTTTCTTAAAGTAAATAAACCGTCTAAACTGAATACCTACGGGCCATATGTTGCTGTCTAAAAATGTATTTAATTTATATTTTGAGACAGTTTAAATGCATTGTAGGGTCGTTCCGAATTCATATTTATTTCCTCCAGTTGAACTATTTCCTGTGTTTTTCCGTCGGTTCTTTATCCACATTTGTAATAAAAAGTAGAATTTTCGACTCTGCTGCCTTAAATTTGAAATTATTGTTAGAACTTTCCCTGTCTGACTGTCGGTTCCCATTTTTCCTTCGAACCGATTCCTTGACTTTTTTTTGGACAAGTGTTCAAGCTTTTAGTCTTGTTTTTATTTTTTTACATTAGAATTTAATATCGGATTTGGTAACCGATTTACCGATAACTTGTTATTTTTTTTAAACGCTAATTAATAATAACTACTTTTAACATCGTTTAACTCCGTACGCAGCACTAATAAATCTTTTAATAGTTTCGTCACGTCTATGTGATCAAACGATATCGGTGGCTCTTTTTGTAAATCTCTCGCTCCGAAGACGGAAATTTTATCAGGATCAATTTCTTCAATTAGGCAGATCATATCCTCAAGGTCTTTCTGCTTTTTTCCATCTTTACGTCGCAAAATATTTCGCCGGTTAGTAGTCACAGATTCAAACAACATATCCTAATCAGACTTTCAGAGTCCATAACATTATTTATGCTTATGCTGGATAAACGCTAGTACTTCACTTATTATTATATTGCAATTTGCATACTTTAACGTATGAACCGCCATAGCTGATACGAAAATTGCCCGTACGTCAGCGCGGTGCTTACTTATACTTATAAAAGTCACGCGTTCCTTAGAAAAAGGCTCTTGACAGACAGACAGGCAACAAAGTTATCATAAAGGGTTCCTTTTTTTTTTCATTTTAAGGAACGGATCCCTAAAAAAAAGCCGTAGAAGAGGATTGGGTGTTTGATTTTAATAGGTGTATATAAAAAAAACACTAAATGTTACATACGTTACGTTTTCACGTTTAAGTTCATCATAGCCTTTTTTAATGTACATTTTTGTTTAACTAGCACAGTGTAGCTAAATCCAAAATATCTAGATGCAGGGTCAGGGTGTAAAACGATAACTCTTTTGTTTTTTGAACGATTTTGCAATAATTTTCTTTACATTGTTAATATTGAGTTAAATCATAAAACTTAATACAAAGGTTTTTTTTTTATGATGCCTTTCGAACCCGTTTCGTGTAAAGAAAGAGTATTTACACGAAACGGGGTCTAAAGCCTTGTTTTTTGAACGATTTTGCAATAATTTTCTTTACATTGTTAATATTGAGTTGAATCATAAAACTTAATAAAAAGGATTTTTTTTTATGATGCCTTTCGAACCCGTTTCGTGTAAAGAAAAGGTATTTACACGAAACGGGGTCTAAAGGCACAGTATCGAAAAAAAATGGTACAGAAGAAATTTTATTATAAAAAACAAAAAACCATATTATTTATTAGTAGTCTGATACGTGCCTTACCTCTTTAGAAAAGACAGCCATGAACGAAAACATTGCTGGTGGTTGCTTACTTGGCTGTTTGTACAAGATACTGATTCCAAGGGTCATGAACGGTGTCGAGAAGTCAATTGCAGACTGTCTTTGGGAGGTCATCGTGAAGTCACAGATGGCCAGATCTGCTCTCTGTAAAATGCTGCAATTCGGGAAAACTGACAACTATGACATTTTTTGTCGAAATCAGACTAAGTTAGGATCTTAAGTGGAGCCAAGCGTCCGTTTCACAAATTACATACGAAACCGTATATGTTTAATAGTTAGATAAAATTGGCAAGAAAAAAATACTGTCAGTCGTAGTATTACTTACACACACACACATATATATATATATATATATATATATATATTATAAAACTTTACATATATATATATGTAAAATTTTATAGTGATAGTTTCTCTCTATATATATATATATATATATATATATATATATATATATATATATATATATATATATATATACAAAAAAAGTCAAAAGCTTTTGATAGATCTAAATAAAAAGCGTATCGAGGTACACACATATTTGACAAGACGCCAGTCTTATCCTTTACGATAGGCACTACGTCCGTGTACATTAAATCGTCTAGCAAGAAGCTATGACTGACACACAGGGTAAATAATAAGTTAAGTACTCTCGGTAGATGTACGCCCGCATACTGCGAATGCTCGATGCTAAGACTATCATGACCCGGGGATTTGCCTCTTACCACGTTTTTTATAACTAAAGCAACCTCCTTAGCGGAGAACCTGATATTAATATCCCCAGGGTGACCGTCCACAGCGAGCACTTGCGACGAGGGCCCGAGAGATGAAGATACACTGAAGTAACGCTGTAAGGCACGCTTGTGATTTTCAGCCTTATATCATGTGGGTTGTGTACACCACCCACACTCACCGGAGAGCTAGACTTGGGGTTCAACTTACTCGTGTTTTTCCAAAAATTAACAAAGTTTTTATTCGCATGATGTTTCGCAATAGTGTCCATCTTAATTTGAGTTTCACTGTTCTGTTTTAATTTACATTTAAATATTCTTCTAGTTTCACACATATTATTATATACATACCCCGAATTAGGCTTGCTTCGATGTTTGAAACCAAAATCTCGCCCTCCTGTGTGCGTCACTAACATACCTATTCCATTCTTTGCAGCTCGACTTAGCGGCTTCAGTAAGAATACTGACAATCTCACTATACATTGTAGTTAAAAGTATTTTATGATACTCATTGTTACACCATTTATTAGCGCAGTTAGTAAATTCAGTTGGGAAGTCAATCAATTTTAATTTAGAATTACAATAAGTTATATAGCTATATTCTTGTATTTGATAATGATCTCTCAACCCCCATTTCACATCGTTAAACAAGTTGACACTGGTTGAAACTTTAGGCAAAATAACATTTAAATTACATTGAATCAATATGTGTCGTACAATACCCTCATATTTTCAACCTCGCCGCGCCCGTTACAACGCAGTGATCGAGCCATCGGTGGCACCCGTGTGACTCACTCATGAACGTATAGGTATCGCGGGGCATGCACTTAACGTCTCCAAGCGACCACGATCGTTCGGAACAAAAAGTTATTTAGCTTATTTATTAGTTCGTCAGAAAACAGCTCACCTGGATGTGCGTTGAAATCGGCCAGAATAAATACCGATTCCTTATCACTACTTTTAATTATTGCATTTAATTCGCTTAAACAATCCGTGAACTCCACTAAGTTATCCACGGAACAAGAAGGTAGGCATGTAAATAGATATCACTATCATAGACCGATCGTTGAGCACAAGCTCTATCGCCACTAAGTGCACACTTTTACACGGTATCACTGACACTGACGGAAAAAAGAGCCTTCCTCCAGAGTAAGGCGATGCCACCCTAAGGTCTCCCTCTGAGTACGCCAACTAATGTATCTACAGGCGACTTCGCAGTAAAAGAGAATGCGACATCAATACCACCCACGAATTGTATGTGATGGGGCAGTAGCCAGGTCCCCTGAAGCGCAACAATATCCGCCTCCTTACAGTCTTCTTACACACTCTACGGACCTAGTAATGTTGTCCTGTTGCTGTAGTCGTGTTTATCTCCCGATAAGCAGGCGTACCCTGCTTTCGTTTAAAAGCAAAATAATGGCGATATAAAATACCATCGGGCCAAAAATCGTCTTTTAAAAATAATTCTAGCTTTTACTTTGGTACAAAAGCTATGTAAGTCCTTACTTAGTTTGTTCATTTTATCCACTTTTATGTCTAAGTTAGTCTTTTGCAGTAAATAAATTTTGATATTTGCACTTGCAGTTACCTTTTTCACACATTATAAACATATGTTTCCCACTTTAATATCAATAACTATTCGAGTCAAGGATTGAATGCCTTCCCGGTAACGTAAAAAGCGGTATGATATTTTTTCTGTTTCAAATGCAAAGAAATTGATACGCATATTAAAATCGCGGCTACCACTTAGTAATCAATAAGCAAGTTTCTAATTGATATTGTTGTAACGGTGCAAGAACTTATAAATAATGGGAACATGTAACAAAAATAATGCTATATGCAACTATAACACTATACTGAACGGATTTTTTTATGAAATAAAGATTAAATAAACGACTATAAAACATTACACAAAGAACGGTCATGCGCGCAGGGTCGAATTTTCGGTAGTGCATAATAAAATATAAACCATGACCATAATAAAAATATTACAAACTATTGCTACTGTAATAAATTCGTACCTCTTCTATAAGTGCCCCAGTCATTCCCTCCCATGTACCATCATCACGTTGTTTACCGTAATTATTCTCAACTTCAAACTCGTAATTAAATTCTAATATTTCACTCAGTCTGTCAATGAGATCAACTGCAAAACCTTCATACCGATCATTTCCCTCCAATTTTTCTGGAGAATTTTTTATGAAAGCATATGGAGGTGTCTGAAATATATTAAAAAAAATCTCAAAACTCAGGAGTATGAAATTAACAGTGCTTTTTAATTTAAGAACGTACCGTTGAAATCAGAACTTTTAATGTTCTATTTTTCAAAACAGTTGCTTCTGTAATTTCTGCATCTATGCTTCGCGGTCGTGTTATTTTTAGTTCCTTATTTTTCCATACCGCTACCTTGATAGATAAATAAGGAATAAAATAAATTTTTGAACATATTTAGACAATATAATCATAGCAAAGGATACTCACAGATAGAATGAAATCTCAATGTTCGTTCCCAATTTTCAAACTAATGCAAATTATTCTCCCAGAAAATCGACTCAATAAGATGGGATTATCTTAGCAAGGTTGTCTAAAATAGATATATTAAAGGTACTTACTGATTCGTTACCAGCAGGAGTCAGTTCCAACATTTGAAAAGTAACATCAGTGCGTTGTCCCATGCCATCGAACATTAAGAAATTCGTTATTCCCTCTATCTTATTCTGTAAAAAATATTTTAAATATATTACATTATTATACATTAAACCAACTAGCAGTTTTGAGGCCATTTTCGTGCAGTAACCATAACGGCATCAATAGTGCCACGATTACCTAATACGCTTGTAGCTTGGGTGCAGTTTGTAGTCAGTTAACAGTTATATTAACACACAGTTTACAAAAAACTGTCTGTTTGGTCCCTATGAAATGAAAAAAAGGAATAACCGAAACTATCATTTACAAAATTATGTTAATATAAAATTAAAATACACTCTATGATGGTGAAATACACATACACATAGTGCTGCGTAATATGTCCCAAAATATTATTATTATTCATATTAAAAAAAAAAACATATTATTTTCATTTTTTTAATATAAAAAATAGACCAACGACTTCAAGTACAGAGACCAAGACGCTCCAAAGGCTGGAACCTCCTCACTACTGCCTTGATCCCTTAAACCAGCCGCCTAACGTGAGCTTCTGAAAATGTTGGTCGAGACTCTTAGCCATTAACCCGTGGGCCGTAATGACTAGAGCACTAATATTGCGGAATCTACATCCCACATATCGACAATCTCGTGGGCTGAGTCAGAATATTTCATTTCTTCGGCCTTTAAGAGATTGCCGTCATGGGGAACGGTGATGTTAACAATCATTGTCATCTCTACATTAGGCTTATTAGCAACAATAGTCCTGTCAGTAATGATATCCCAGTAAAATATTGCACAAGAACTGGCAAAGTGAGAGATTCTAGAGTAAAATAGACAAACAGTCTATAGTCTAAAAGCTCAGAAAAAATACTAGGTACTCAATTAATTATGGCCCCAAAGTAAGCTACATTCCAATAGTATATGTGGTAAAAACGCCTAAGCACAAGAAAATTACACCTTGACTCTTATCACTACATAATATTATAAAACAAAGTGCCCCACCACGTCTGTCTATCGACATAGTGGTGTTTCACATTCACTAATCTAAATGATCTCACGTTCTTCTATCTTATCATCTAATTTGTCTTATATAATTACCGTTTTCATAAAATTCAGTAAAGATGATCCATATATCCAAGAGTCAAATTTTTCACAACTAAGTTCTTGAGACTGAAAACCTGGTATTTTTGCAGAAGCAGCAGCAAACGCTTCAATAGCATCGTGAATAAGAATCAATTCCGTTTTTATATTCTCTGGATTTGTAGCTGTAAATACACTTTCTGATAATTTGCTTGCAAAAGTTGTTAGCTTGTCAGTCTTTTCCCAATTCAGAAGACGCAATCCTGGAAAATAATATTGATTAATAAGAACCGTCTGTACTGTCCGCTTCAATTACTTTGTCTCGACGCCCAAGCCTGACTGAATTACTATTACTTGTATCATACTATTTTTTGGGGTCTTATAATAATTATTAATTAAAACAATTGCACTCAGAGAAGTAAATAATGTTTTTTTTAAATTTAATTAATTTCTTTATTTTCCTTTCAAGTCTATAATGATGACTATGTTAAACCGCATGCACTATACGTTTTTGTACACAGGGTTAGAAAAAACTTACCGGTCACATTTACTCCGCCGTATCTATATCGATCCAAATCCAAAGTGAAGAGATCGGGTGAAAGGAATATGTACGAATATTCTTCGGTCATCAATCCAACTTGTTGCGCGTGGACCAACAATTGCTCGAGTTTATGAGACGGACAGTCCACAACGAAGTTTGTGTAGCCGTTGTGCTTTTCATCTATTAATGTGTTCCTAGAAAAACCACAATAATTTAGATTAAGTACGGTGATGTAAAAGAACCCCTCAATAAAACAATTTGACGTAAAGACATGTTGGTTGAAATCCCGAAGTAGCTATCCTTCAGCCTCAAAAATGCCAAATCTTAAATGATTGGGTATCTTAATGATAAATCAGATGAAAAAAAAACTAATATTCAATGAGTTCTTTATGTGGTCTTCTTTCACCTTTCTAGTTTGAAGAGTGGGTGGTTTAAAGGAATGAAAATATCAACATTCGTCCGCCATAAGTTGGTAACATACACGATTGCGCCCACATATCTCGACTACAAAGAGACATTTTAAACTTTTGAAATCGAATGCTATGTAATATGTTTTTTTTTTTATATATTACAGTGGCAAACGAGCCGACGGGTCACTTGATGGTAAGTGACTACCGTCGCCCATGGACACCTGCAACTCAAGAGTCACAAGTGCGTTGCCGGTCTTTGAGATGGGAGTACGCTCTTTTCTTGAAGGTTTGAAGGTCATATCGATCCAGTAATACCGCAGACGACAATTTGTTCCAGAGATTGGTGGTGCGAGGCAAAAAATGTTAAATTGTCTTGTCTACTACAAAATACATTTTTACGTCTAAGGGACGCGAGGAAATATATTTAGGATATTTTATTATCTACTTTCAATTAGAATGAATACCAATAATTCAGCCAAAATGGCGTCATCGTTGAAATAGTTATAAAAACTGGTGAAAAAAAAAATGTGTTGAAAAAAAAATAAAAAGTAAGAACAAAATAATAGATTAGACCTTAATAATAACACAATATTACCAATATACAACGCTTTTTGTTTATAATGTCTTTTGCCCACGGCTTCGCTCGCGATGAACAGCACTTTTGTCTTTATGAAAGGTTCCTATGTCCTTTTAAGTACCCCTAACAACATGTATGCAAAATTTTACGACGATCCAATAAGTAGTTAAGGCGTAAAAGCGTAAAAAACAGCAAAGTATAGATAAATCGCAGGCAATGCTAGACAAAATCTTAAATCATAATGAAAAAATTAAAATGACTTTAGATCTATACTCCTTCACTCTTGTGAAACACTGATCAACAGGAGTAGGTAACTAAGGTCAACGAAGATGGATGAAATAGATACTTGCAATTCATCACAGTTGCCAATGTAATCTTTAAGCTGATTGCCGGGAATAAAAATAATTTCTTGTATACAGACAGTTAAAGAGTGAAAAGGGGCCAGGAACAATGTAAAACCCGAAATAAAATAAAATATCGGTGTTTGCATATGCGTGGGCAAAGCTGCGTCTAGTTTCCTCCAGAAACCAGTTTCTCGGTTTTGATGTAACATATTTTGTCATTAATTAGTTTATAATTATATACAAAATATATGTGCAGGGAACTGGATTAAATAATAACCTCTGATGCAAATTAACCATAATAAAAAATGACTAACCTAATATCATTTACTAGCCTTCACCCTTACTTACGGTGATCACAAATATAATTTTATGATTATATCAAATTCAAATGGTGTGAGGGGTACAGAAAAGGACACAGGGACCTTTCACCTATAAAGAGAATATTGTTCCTTAGGGATAATTACACTACCAATTGATAGAGGAGAGATCTTGACTGACAAAATGTACATTAACGTGAGGAAGCTGCGGGCAAAGTTCATAGGGACCTTCCATCTACAAAGAGAATATTGTTCCTTAAGGATAGTTATACTGCCAAGTGCCAGAGGAGAGATTTTGACTAACAAAATGTACATTAACGTGGGTGAAGCCGTGGGCAAAAGCTAGTTTAGTAGTAGCGAATATGAGTAAAGAACGTCAAAACGTTTCATAAATTTATTCAAAAAGCAAAAGCATCGTATAAGCGAACAACGCTCGTTCCAGAAGATTCGACTTGGTCATTGGCACACCTAGTAGTCGTTTAATTTCTCAGCCTTCTTAACCAACAAAGTAAGTAAAAGATAATTATGCGTAATAGTCATCGTTATTTTGTATCAAGTTTCAGTAAACTAATTATTATCTTTTTTTATAAACCGGTGATAATAACACAACTATTTACTTTCCCTGGTTATATAAAAAGAACAAGAACTTGGACCTTATCTACAAAATAAGAAAACCTTATAATATTTTTCTCTTATCATTAATTTTACACATCATTAGGCAGTAATTTGTAACTGTTTTATATATTTATAATAACTAGAGATAGCCTGGTGACCTAATTTCGACCATAATTCATTCTGTATTTTTTAATTTTTTAATTTATGTCGTTGGCCGAGCCTTGAACTGTCATTGTATAGCTGTTCTTACCATGACAGGTCAACATTTACTGAACCTGTCTAGCTTGATGTAGCCGTTTTTATATAATTTTAAAATTTAGTACAGGTGTGGTTAAAAAATGTTAGCTTTTGTTCTATATTTAAACTTTAAGTATTCATAATTTCGCGCTCCTCTTTTCACGAAATTTTCTCAAAAATGCGTATAAAGAATTCTCATTATAGATAGCTTTATTAGAAATACTTTTGTGTAAATCAGTCAAGATACAGCTTTGATGCTCATGATAATTCTCGTAGGTATCAAACATATTATTCCCCAAACCTTTGGTTCTAATAGACAGCAATGTAAATGCTAAACGTGGAACTACCATATTTAGGTTTTTCATAAAATGTTTTAACAATTCAGATTTCCCACATCCATTTTATTTATTGCTTCTACACTAAATTGTCAAATGATCTAGTCGAAGAATTAGACTAGAGTTTTATACAACTATTTGTGTTCAAACAAAATCAAATGAGCTCGTTCACTTCTCACTTCACTTCTACAACAAAGTGGTCCATTTTCCTTCCCACTATAATTAAGTACAGGTATATATCAATATGAACAACTAAAAAAACTACACATATTATACATATTAGTAATCGATATACAGTCTGAACTGAAAGTACATGTACATTAATAATTCCAAGCTGAACAATAGACCCGCACCGATGATCTTTAATTTATTGATAAGCATGCAGACTATATATTAACCTTAAATGTTCACACAATACGCAATATTGAAAGGTGTGATATTAGCAGCGTATATATATTAGGTACACACACGTAAATTCATTTCTTACAAATTACCTGTAGTCATCTCCAGAAAGCTCTCTTACGGCAACAAAATAAGGAAAACTGTTATTACCCATTTGCATCAAGTTACTCACGCGTACCAAACTGTGACCTTTTGTATACAATATAGTGAAATTTCTCCATTCCTTGTGAATTATGAGGTTTTCTAATGCCTGAAAAATATTATTGCAATAAGAGCCAAAACACGAAAAGTCAAGTAAAAAGTCAGATAAAGTCGGAAGAAATTGAAATTAGTATCATTTCACACCGGGTAAAAGAAACTGAAGATCTTAGGATAAAGAAACGTGAGATGAAGTTATTAAGCTTGAGCAGAGGTTCAAGAAATTACAAAAAATCTTGAGCTATGGAGTGTCCTAAGAAAAACATTTGTTTTTGTAACTTGAGTCAGCTAGCTACATATATTATTCACTCGTTGTGAAAGTCTTCGGGCGAGGCCAGGGTTAAATATGAACTTCTCTGCTGCTAATGAAAAAATGTGGATTTCTAATCAAGTACAATATGTAGTACGTACTTACCCGATAGTAAGATAGAGATCTCGAAATGATTCTGCACAATTTCAATTCGCAAACACTCATGTAGCGACATAACATTTTTTATGGGTACAAAATATATAAGAGAAAAAAAAATGTTTATTTATCATTTTGATTCAAAAAGACTCATTAAGAAGTCTATCTCTTGCCATGAAATGAATGAGTAGCAAAATAAGTTAAAAAAGCCTTTCTAGATTATCTACATACAATATAATAATAACTTGGGACACCTCACACACGGCTGTCTGATCCGTTAATATCTATTGCTATTTTGGGCTATTTTGATTTTACTTAAAAAACATTATTTAAAAAACTTTTCTCTTTTATTACCATATTGTACGCTTCAGGGCTTGGAAACATATTTAGTAGGGTCCAATTTTGACTGTACATGTCGTTATGATGCACCAAAACATGAGGGATATCCAGCAAGTCGCATAATCCTTGCACGTTTTCACTAGCCTTACCCCCAACGCCGTCTATGATGCCAATTACTCCTTCCTGAAACCAAAAACATAAACATTTTTAAGGGAGTTCAGTCTAATTATGTATCTGTAGCTGTCACCGCTGGAGGTTATCATCGCCGGAAAACGTTAGTTGGCTGTCAAGTCAAATGAGTTGCTCTTTATTAAATGTCAAAATAGTACATTTTATAGTCAATGATTGTGAAAGCTATGTTTAAAATAACAATTTTGACATCATACTTAGCTTTCGTCTAATAATTTTCTTGTAATTTTTACATTAAAAAAAAAATAACATATATAGTTTTTTTTTATTCTCACCTAAAACTTAGTTTTATGAAGACAACGAAATAATTTATTTTAAACATAGGCAAAAAAACAAACTATTTAGTTTTATTATATTAGTAAAGACAGATCAATGCTTAACCAATACTTAGACTAAACAACGCTGTCCCCTAGTTCACTATAATATATGCTTAAAAATACCCAGAAATTAATACGAAATGCTTGAAATTAATTTAATGTTGTTCGAAACCGGAACCAAAATGTTCATAATCATCGATTTTTTTATTTAATTTAGTAGACAGTGTAGAAATATATTCGCCCATTTACTTTTCAAACAAATTATTTAATTTTGTTATCCAGAGCAATATACGAACTCGCAAGAAACTTTGTTAGAAATCATAAACCTGTAACTGATTTTTACCGAATAAAGTATTATCGAAGATCATCACTAAAAGTTTGACGCTCTGCCAAAATTGTTCCGAACCATACAAAATAGGTAAACTATAAAAAAGGACCATTGAAGAAAACTCTTAAAAACACACACAACACATGCAATGAACAATGAAAGGGACAAAATAACTACACGAATTTTTTTAGATAAGTATTCTTATCTATAAGGTGATCAAATTCTTCCACTAGAAAGCATTAAAATTGGAATATACCAATGAATACGCAATGAAACAACAGCGGCTCTGGAGGCAACAATGCAGATGACAAATTGGCTAGGGAGGGCATCAGAGATGTACCTCATGAGCCCGGAATACTCGTACATAGTGCCCCTTCCTTTCGGTCAAATTACAATACAAAATACAATTAGGACACTGGTAAGGAAGCGTATTAGAGATCAACACAATTTCATATGGGCAAGCCATGAAGACTGCGGGCAATCGAGGGCGGCACTCCCCGCCATCAACACCCAGCTGTCGAGGATGCTACTCCGGCTGAACAAGTGCCAGCTGCGAGCGGCAACTGGAGTTATCACCGGGCATGGCTAGTTTAACAAACACCTTTCTGCAGCAGCAGAAGCAGAGGAAACAGCAACCCATGTACTGTTGGACTGTCAGGGCGTTGCAGAATACCGGGCTAAGTATCTTGGCTCGCCAGGGTCACTCTCCGAGATAGTCGGTAACGTAAAGGGGATGCTGGGATTCTTCGGGGAGTTAGGGTGGCTCGAATAGCTTTTTATTCCCACCAACACAAAATACGCCCTTTGTCGATGAGTTACGGCAAACTGCCTGACTGAAAATGAATCTACAGTGTGCTTACAGTGGTACATAAAGTTTAAATGGACAGAAATTGATTTCAACATACATTAACGTCTTTGTAATATTCTTCACTATTATAGACTATATAGACCGTAAGCCTGTAACAGATTTTCGTGACCAAGTTTCTCTTGGGTGACAACTAGTAAAATGCCTTAGACACTTGTATCAAAAAGCCCCGGTAGTGTCAGCGTTGCAGTTCTGTAGGTGAGTTGAACAGCGGTAGCCGTAGAATAGTAGAGCAACGCACGTAGGAAAAAAAATGTTTTTTTCTTTACCTACCGACTAAAAATTTGTGAAATGATAGCCTACACAATATCTTGAAGAAAAAAAAAGATTATAAAGTGGTGGTCACATAAACATATATGTATGTATATAATATGATTTCCTCTAAATGGAAAATTTGTAAGATATGACCTTATGTGCTATTTTCAATAAATGTAAACGTCAGCTGACTGTATATCGGGGAAATATTGTCAACTGATTGTCAGATCCCTGGAGCATATCATCAACAATTTAAATCGCTCACATGGTTTAACAAGATGCTCACGAGTCCTAATGATACAACTCTCTGAAGCATTTTACTAGTTATCGCCTCACATCTGACTCAACTTGTATATGGCTCATGCACCTTACAAAATAAAATATCATTTTTTAGTCTTTTGATCGTACCTTAGTATCAAAGAATAATTAATAAATAATAAGAAAAAGTAATTAAGATTCGTTGTCTCTCGTCTCGTTTCTCGAGTCGCGGGTCTCAGGTTCCGCTCTAGTGCCTCCTTGCACCAAAGGTATAATGACGCAAGGGCTTTCGCCTCTAGGTCCCAAGAGGCAGAACCGGCTAGGAGACTCGCCGCTTCGAAGGATATCGTACGGTATCCTCTTATAACTCTGACGGCCATCGCCCGCTGCGGTCGCTGCAGTAGGGCAATATTGCGGGCCGTCAGGGTCTCCGCTCATATTGGCGCCCCGTATAAGGCAATGGACCGCACGATTCCAACATAGAGTCTCCTGCAGGAGGCGTCGGGCCCTCCTAAGTTTGGGAACAGCCGCGGGAGCGCAGCAGCCGTCCTCACAAGCTTAGGGGCCAGATTCCGGAAGTGATAACTGAAATCCCATCGACTATCGAGTGTGAGCCCTAGATATCTCATCGAGGACTCGATGCCGATGGGAACGCCTCCCACGATAAGGCTGGATCCTGCTGGTGGTCTTTTCCGAGGCCCATGGAAGCAAAGGGCCTCCGATTTATGCAGGGCCACCTCGAGACCCAGCCGCCGAATCCTTCCAATGACCTGAGCGACCCCGGCCGTGGCTTTTATGGTTGCTTCGCGGTATGTTCGCGCTCGCGCCGTCACGAGTGTGTCGTCGGCGTAGCAGGTGACAGTGACACCTCCCAGGAACACACCGCGCAGCACCCAGTCGTAACCGATGTTCCACAAGAGTAGTCCTAAAACCGAGCCCTGTGGAACACCGCACGACATCTCTCGCCGACCATACCCTGCCCGACTCGGGTAATTTTATTTATATCTACAAATTGCAATAATTTCAGACTTAAGGTCTCATATAAATTAATATAATTTACTAGTTTATTTTCAACATAATAAATATAACCCAATAAGATCCATTCTTAACGATGCGTCGTATCTGCATAATTATTCATTATAAGTTTTAATGTTTACCTTAGCTAATTCGCAGATATGACTACTTATTTCAAGGATTTCTCCCCTTTTAGACACCATTTTGATGGATGCAGTGAAGTTTTTGATGTCGGCGCTTATTTCCAGAGCTGTTTTCATATCTTCGGCTTCTTTGTAAAATATACCTCCTGAAAAAAAAACAGAATATTACGTATACTTCGTAAGCAAATTCATCTTAATTTATTCCTGGTTTAGCATGATGGTATTGTACTGGTGTTGTAACTATGAACGAACCTTCTACTCGTAGACTTAAAGCTTGCGCCCAAATAAATTTGCCTGACCTGTTTTCGTCGCGTTATTCTAAGATTATTAATTACGAATACCTTAAAAAGTTTAATATGCAAATAAAAGGGCTCAATAACTCACAATTATGTCAACAATTTATGTTCAATATAAAGATTATACGTGACTTTCAACTTTCTATCACACAAAAAACGGTGTTATTACTTCTTAAATAAAGGAGTCTAAGAGGTGAACCTCTTAGACTCCTTTATTTTATAAAATGTTGGAGATAAACATGTTTTTTAGGGTTCCGTATACCAGAATGAAAAAATGGAACCCTTATAGGATTACTAGTGCGTCTGTCTGTCCGTCAGTCATAGCCAAATAAATAAATGAATTTTGAATATATGAGGGTAAATTTTGAGGGCAAAATTAGAAAATAAAAAAGATAACTAAGTCAAAAGGTGTTTCCCATTTTATAATTTTAAATTTTTTAAGTTGTAAAGAAATTGATGGAAATTCCATTATCTCCGAAACGAATGTGCCTAAAATTTTGAAAAAATACATTCTTTATTTTCGAGTATATGTAGATTACAAGAAAACCTATAAGAAGTCTATGGTCTTAAAATAACTGCTAAATCTCTCAGTATTGTGCATACAAACTTACATTTACAATTAATCGTTCGGGACCTTCTCAACGCGTGTTCAATTCGCACTTGACCGGTTTTTAACAATCGAGCTAAATATACGTTTAAAAACAGACATAAATTTTGACTACTTTTGGGTAGACCGTGCTGGCGTCATTGTTGCATCCCTAATTCATGTTTCGTACAAATTCAGTGGCATCAACGTTTTATTAGTTAAACTGAGTTATAGAGCTCATTAACTAAATTAGTTTCGTCTTCTACGTTAGTTCAAAATTTTACATACAAATTCACACTTATACAAATACATAATACTAAATCTTCTATACAGGTGAATATAACGTTTTCTACCAAATGAGCGAGCGAGAGGATGTCTATAGGTAGACATGAGTGACTTGTGTGGTATGCAAGTAAATATTTAGAAATAGTCTTTACTATGGTGAATAATTCACACGTATACTAGAATTCTTACAGATTTCTGTCGTAAAGTATGACATCGAGTGGCTAGAGCTAATCATGTATGTATAATGTAGCTATAACTGGAATATGTGCTTTATACTGAAAAACATCAATGAAGAAACTCACCAATTTTGAAAGGATCGCATGAAACACATTGTGATGACAACAATAGAACTATCGCAAGTAAAGCTAACATTTCTATGAACCTGATTGCAACATTCTATATAAACATATTCTAAAAATCACAACACTAATGTAATTAACAAATTATATCTGCTTTAACGGCGATAAAAAACTAACACTCATGATATAATTACAGACTGTACACGGTTTAAAAACAGTGGCGTAATATACGGTTAAAGTTTACTGGGTGAACCGGCGTGTGTTTAGATTGGTATTGGGACGGCTGCCGACGAGACGGTGTGCGCGACACCACACGTCAGAAATAATTCGCGCCTATATTTAGGACCAAGTTTTGCACAAAACGACATACTTTATCGCAATATCGTTTGTCCGATCATCTCGAGTGAGATGAACGCGAAAGTCGATTTGGGAACTAAAATATGGCAGCTTATTCAGCGTACTACAACTTTGTACAATATAATACGAAGTTTCAAATACAATTTTCTTAATATAAAATGGTAACAGGGTATTTGAAATAGAATTCACTACAAATATTTTGCTAGCTGTGCTTTACTTAAAACAGAACTATTTGAATAGGTATCCACGCCCTTAATAAGTCGATTGATAATTTAAATACTTGAATGTGTTAAATGAATTGCTAATCAGATAAGTAAATTAATTTTGCAATTGTCATTAATTAATGTAATGAATTTATACCATGCATTTAAATATTCATAGAACAATTCTTTTTAAATTCCGAATATGTGAATTGACATTGTGAATTTATAATTCACAATGTCAATTGCTATGACAATTGCTTAATAATATTCAGAACTTGAAGCGGAAACGTTGAGTCGCTAATTATTAATTTCAGGTAATAGATATTTACCAGTTTCTATTTATTTCATTTAAGAACAGAAATCTCCTTTGAAATAATATACATCCTAAATAGTAGTTTAGAACATTTTAATTTTAAATATTAACGAGGTAAATTTTATAATAATTGAGTTTATTTGCTTACAGCTATAATAATTGAGTATTTTTGGTATGAAAAACATTTTGAATTCTTCTGTATTTTGTAGGTGAACAAAATACATAAGAATTTAAATTGTTTTCTGGCATGGCATCCATAGAGCACAAGTTAATGAAAGTTGACTATTGCCACTTATATTATAATAGCATGCAACGAAATTCGATCCATTTAGTTTATGTCGGAGATTAAAGCCGAATATATTTACGAATAAAATATTAACTGCATTTGAATTCGTAGGTATATAGCTACACGTAATGTATTTATATTTGTATATATACACAAAAAAAACTGAAGCAGTGAAATTCTGTTTAAATCCAGGTAGTGTGGTATTGTGGATATTTTTTTTTGCTACCTATTGTACTACAATTCTTTATTGTACCGTCGTCGGTTTAAATTATTTTTTGTTGATCCGACCAATTAGCAACAATAACATACAACAACAGCAACAAAACTATTTAAACCGACGTCCTTAAACGTCATACAATTTAAAAAAAAATCGAAAGAGTTTACCCCTGTAAGTTAGATCTATATGTGATTTCATCAAAACTAAGAAATACAGTAATGCCTAAATATAGAATTGCGAATAAATGAACTAGCTAACATTTAAATGAAAACTGGGGCAATGTAAAAACTGCACGAGGAAAAAAAAAACGCATAATGGAGGCAGCTGCCAAATCGAATTGTTCTATATTTCGCAAAATATTATTTAGTATGCACAACATCGACACAGGGCGTTGACTCACCATTACGGACGTGCCGTGTATGCATTAGGATACGTGTATACTGGTAGGATAGTCGTAAAACGCAAGGACGACTGTTATTAACACGATTATGAAACCGATCAGAATTAATGACACTTTATACAACTCAGGCGTTTATTTCTCTGAACCGTCAAACAAGACCGACGACATTCGAAGACACTTTTGCATTCGCATTGACGTATGGATCGCTCCCAAGTATGCATATGTTTGCTTGCGATAGTCACTATATAGACAGTCTAAAAGTTTACCGTAAGTTATGTACTTATTCTAATATAAAAAGAATAAACCTTCGTTTAGTTACTATCCATTTAAACGAACCACGTCCACGTGTTTTTAAAATCCTAAATTTAACTTTTAACAATGTAATATTTATCTTTATCATAAACAATAAAAAGTTAAGAATGTTCTTAATTCTCTAAAAACTTGAATTTCCATAATAAAACAACTAATACTCACTACACTACTAACGTTAAAATATAAAATCGTAAATTTGGACTCACCCTAATCAAAGGCCAAATGGAAATTCAGTCTGATGTGATCGGTAAAGCCGTGGAGTAAGCACATTAAAATGTTTATGAGCATGATTTTAAACCTTCTGTTTATGAGAAGGCATGACCCGTTACTTAATTCTGTCGTCATAATGTATACAATATATACTAAAACTATATTAACGATTTTACGAGTAGAGCTCGTGATCTGGATGATTCTAATGGACACGTCCATGCAGTTGACCCTTACTATTAAATTTTTGGACCATAACCAATCATCCTTCTCTAACGGGATATTTTAAATCTAAATAATCTTAGAACCACGCCTATTTTGCTCGTAGGATTCCCAAACGTAGATGGGTGACACCCACGTTTAATCAATTTATGTTAGGTCACCTTTTAATAGGTGGCGAGCCCTGTATCGTGGCTCACCGTGACTGCAGCTGATCCTAATGGCAAACGACAAACCCAGGAAGCGAGGCTAATATCCCATCATGACCTAAAAGATAGTCTAATACTAGATTTCATTCTAATCGTTAGATTTGTTGTCAAGACTTGTGTATCATAAATTATATTATTATATACGTTTCTTGCACAAGTGGCCTCATATATTTTTTATAGAATGTTTCTTCCTCGCCTAGAATCGCTTCGCCTGCCTGCTAACGAAAGCCTGGAAACGCTAACTGGAAGCTGCAATAAAGAAAAAGGAAACACACGTACCACTGTCGTGGCACAGAGTTACATGTTATAATTATATATTCGCAACAATTGTTCGTTAAAAGTACTAAGTTGGTTTAAAGTATAGACAATTCTGTACCTTCAGTGAAAAATGATTTAACTCTAAAATAAAATATTTGTAAATTATACTAATTTACAAATATTTTAGAGTTAAATCATTTTCTAAATTAAATAGTTTTGAGAAAATCGAGTTTAAAGTTAAAAAAAAAATCTTTTTCTACTTAACTTAAGAAGATACTGATTACTGTCATTGTTAGAAAATAACTCACAAAATATTTCACTGCATGAAATATGACATTACTCCATACAGCTTTTTAGAAAAAAAATATAATTCCCATTCATATCACTTAACACGATGATTATTAACTTATGTGATTTTTACCATTTTACACATTGCTTATTGGTTGTATATAAAGAATTTCTATAAAAATAATGATTAAAATTTATGTTGACACCGCTAACAGATTTAGATTTGCCTAAAAGTTGACTGAACGAGCTGATATGCCTATTGACTGCACGAGAGAACGCTCTTTGCACGCGACGCTCTATGGCTGTTATTAAACCGCTTATAGTATACGAACGGCTTAACGTGACACCTGACGGCCCTGGCACAACAATTAAAAACTGTGAATTTATTTTCAATTTTAAACACAAATTATTAAATTGGATAAAAACCGAGACTAAGAATTAAAAACTGCAGTATTTCTTCCCCGCCATGTCGAGCAAAGAAAGACACAGGCACAGCCGTACCACTCTTTTCTCTGAGCGTTGACGTTGTAACTTCGTTGTAAATAAAGCTGGAAATCTGAACTTCCAGTGACTAATAGGGCATAATATAACAAGGTATATTCCCTAAATTCAATTCATTTTGAACCTTAAGTTTAAAAACTATTGCAAGTCAAAGTTTCTTAACTTTGTCACTGACTCACTAACTCAGTCATCGATCATCAAAATTCTGAGGTACTTCCAATAAAAACAAAAACCAAAACGTGTTCCGTTATAGGAGATTTATTATGGAAAACTCAAATGACATTGAACCTTGGACCCTAGGAATACCTTGGCCGACTGTCAAATGGGAGGTTTCCTTGCTACTAATTTTGATATACTGTAACTAGGCCCTAGTCTCTTAAATCTTAGGATTTCGCCGGACAGAAGAAAAAATCAATAAGAATATATTATTTTTAACATTCATTTATTAACAACCTAATACACTAACAATAAAATCAAGTATAAAGATATAAAGCCTGCAGACACAAGTTTTTAGCTTAGTTTAAGCGATTGACAAAAACACTAGAAGTCTATTTAAAAATAAAAAAAAAGGAAAATGGATTATGTTTAACAGATGAAGCAATTATTATTTGCTGTTAAATTTTTGACCTGTTAATTCAATATTATGGTACATTATTTGACTGTTAGTATATTCTTATTTTTTTCAAAAGAATCAGTGAGTTTAACAGAAGAATGTCTCGAGCTGCGATGTGTTCTTTGTGAGTCAGATGACTTGGCCGATTTGATAGAACCTACATCGTCCTTTGTTAAAACCTCGACGCTACCTTCGTCAGTCTGTGTTTGCCGCTTGACTGGTTTTATGTTACCGCTGAATTTTATAACGAATTTCAACTCTTCAATTAATTCATATTTGAAGGTAGTCTGAAACAAGTCAACTCCTTAGTTTGGTCATTTGGAAAAACACTTTGATAAAAGTACTTGTTACCAAAATTACGTTAGCTGACATTTATGCCCAAGCAGCTTAAGTATTTTGTAGAAGTCGGGAAAAGGCAGATACCTAACCTAACCTTAATTATTATTAATGTTAACTTGATACCTATATTTCTGAGCAAAGGATCAGACGGAGCGAGTTCTGTCTTTGAAATTCGGAACTGTAAATAAAGAAAAATCACCTGATATTTAACAGATCTCTTGAACACTCCCCAAAGCATATCCGATATTGATATAATCAATCCGATACCACAGCCAGCCCCAAGGACAACAAAAGCACCTAACATGTTCTTCATCCCCAATTGTTTCGGGTCTTCATCGCTTTTCTCCTGCAATGAAAATAATTAATGTAAGAAATGATAAATACTGTGCAAATCGCACACTTAGATCTAAATGAAATTTTAAGGTATGCACACCATCGTTCCTTAAATCTTATTATTCCTTATCTCAATACCCATCGACCAGTAATCCAGATATAAAAATATCACCACTACTCAACGGTAGACGCTCATTTCACCAACACGGGATCATTTCAAAAAATAAAACAAATACACAATACATTGTTAAGCAATAGAAAAATAACTACAAGAACCCTATTTTCAGCTCCATAACATGATTAAAACACAAGATTCCTACAATATCTTTCTTCTAGCTACATATAAAACGCCAAAACTCTTGCAGTGCAAAGTAAGTTTTTTGCCTTTTCTGAAAAAAGTGTTTTTTTTTAGTTAGCTCCCTTTAGATCGAGGTGTGCGATATATTATTATTATTTTTTTTTTTTATTGTATAGGGGGCAAACGAGCAGACGGGTCATCTGATCGTAAATGACTACCGCCGCCCATGGGCACCTGCAACTCGAGAGTCACAAGTGCGTTGCCGCCCTTTAAGGTGGGAGTAGAAGAGGGGGAGGGGGGAAGAGTGGGAAGAGGGGGGAGAGGGGAAGGACGGGAATAAGGGAGAGGGAAGGGTTAGGGCCTCCGGTAACCTCACTCACGCGGCGAAATGCAATGCAACCATTGCTTCACGGCCGGTTCTCTGTGAGGCCGTGGTAACGAGCGGAGTCGAGCCGGCCCATACGTGCCGAAACATGGCTCTCCCACATAAGATATTAATGGGTAGATTTAAGAAAATAGGCTGACGATTTGTTATCGATGAAGAAATTTTTGTTTTTTAGCTACAGGATGAAGGAAAGGAATATAACTAGCCTTCTTAACCGGTCCTATGCTTTACTTAAAGACTTTACTGAAGACAACTGTGGTAATGAGTGTGAAAGCCTGGACTAATATACTACTTACGAACTTACCCCACATTTTCCCCCTCCTCGTTTCTCGTTCCACCAAATATTTTTTAATTTGGCAATTTCACCTTGCTCCTTGAGGTGAAGCAATGCGTCATCAATAAACCTCTTGTATGGAGATTCTGTAAAATATGAATGATAATATTTGTAGTCTCTGACCCTCACAGTTATATTATATTTGAAATTTGGATAGGCAATGAGATGGTATTAAGGCAATAAATCATATACTGATACTTTTTACTTATTTGATATTTTCTTAACACAACATTTAATTGTTCCTGCACTTTAATTATTCTGAATTGAATAAGTTAAATCAAAACTGTCATGTTATTCTATCCATCCCACCTGATAAAGAAGAGTCACTCTAAGATAAGAAGTCGTTTATAGATATTTTTCTTCATTTAGGCCGCTAATCACACATTGTAACAACATGACACGAAAATGAATTGCTAAATTTAAAAAAAATCATGTCTCAATACTAAAACTTTAATAAAACTTATTAATTACTATTAAAACTTATTCATTAGAATGATTCAATATTTTGCAATATTTTAAGCTTATAATGTAAAAACTGTTCTCAAGTATCACAGCCACATTAACTAATGCTTCCGATTCCCGGCAACAACCAGTTCGAGCCTTTCCCTTTCAATGTATTCCCAGTTTTCCTATCTTTAATTCCCAAATCTGGTCCAATCCCAGTTGCCGTCAATAGGATTTTTCTCTATTACTTGAATGTGATTGTAGTTGGCAAAATGCGGGTGTTAAATATGAATTTGTTTACCCTTTCATGAATACAGGCATGAGGCACACCCTCATGGGTGTGGCACATACTTCTTTATGTATGCACTGCACTGAGCCATACAACGCTCTTATCATATATATCAAATGTTAAGAAATAATAAGAAAAAGGAAGTAATGTCACTTCGCCAAAAGACAAGACGAGAGCTCATTCTGCGCCCGACCATTGCCGAGCAAACATTATTTACTGTTGGTATTTTTATCACAAGTTTTTTTTTGTTAATTTCAAAGTTATTATTTAGTTAAGCCAATTATTGTTTTTCTTAATCAATTCTAGTTAGTTTCATAACACATAAATACATATATAGCTAGACGTATTTGTGTAATAATATCAAGTCCAAATTCTCAAAAACAATTTACCGATTTAAAAATATTACACGCTATTCAATTCATTCAGTAATGTATTAACTTATGTTAGCGGTACCTGATTTATTTCAGAAATATAAATTACAATCATAATTATTAAAACTTATTCATACTTTTCTTCATCCCAATGCCATAACTCTTAGAGTCGAGCAGACCGCCAACTTGAAGCAAGTCGCAATGTCTTTGCATGACGTATTCAATTGACGTGGATTCCATGAAAAATGCAAATTGCTCTTTTTCAGCCCTGAAAAAAAAAAATATTAACTCATTCAAAAGTCTAGGCAGTTAATGTGTAAAACTGTCAACGCAGTAGGCCTGAAACACTTGTAAAACAAAATACAGGCAAATGGTAAACCAAACCAAATAATAACCACTACATAGTATAAAACAAAGTCGCTTCCTGCTGTCCGTCTGTCCCTATGTATGCTTAGATTTTTAAAAGTACGCAACGGAATTTGATGCGGTTTTTTTTTGATAGATAGAGTGATTCAAGAGGAAGGTTTATATGTATAATACATGCATAATATAGTAGAGAAACACTGATAACTTTAGAGGTTTCTAATGTGATGTCGTAAATAAACAAATTTTTTTTGCATTTACATTGTAAACGCTGGCTGAACCCTACGAGATAGATTTTTTTATTTAAAGAATGGTCCTTTACTTTTTACGAAAAATAATGGCTTATTTACGAAGCGATTTTAAGTAATACAGCATTAATCCTATCCAATTAAGTACCTTAAATACATTGTGCATATAATATAGATCAAAATGGCCCTTAACAGCATGTAATTCCAATGAATATTTTCGAAGATATTACAGATTTAAAATGCAGGGACAATAGCGGTTGCGGCCAGGCCGGACAATTTTCGGTTGACCATTAATAAATCAAATCAATAGGGTCAAACTTTCAATGTTGTAGGCTTAGATTTGAGCGTTGAGTGTTTTTCACATGGCCAATTATTTGTCGCTCTTTCAAGAGTAACCTCTGAAGAAAACATGTTTGCATTGTCTAATGACAAAAAAGCTGTGAACGTTGTATATAAAGATATTCTGTAGTATATTTAGTATCATCATTGCACCCGTGCGAAGCCGGGGCGGGTCGCTAGTACTGAAATAAAAATAGGATATTGTTTTATTGCTCGAAGGCAATCTGTCGTTAATCTGATCATTGAACGTCTATGGTACTTTCAGCAGACACACAAGCTTGAAATTTGAAACACAATGTTTAGCCTATAGCAAGGAAAAACTCAAGCCTACCGCAATTTCAGTTCCGTTTTCTAGATACAAAAACTGCATAAGTAACTTTGTAATCCTATATAATTGATACGCAATTAAAAACAAAAAGTTACTTTTGCACTTTATACAATTGTTCATCACTTACACTATCAAAGTAGACAGATAGGTACAGGTAGGTACAATAAGTCAATGAGATCCTATCAAAAACATAACATATAAAAAATGCAAGTCTTTGAACGCAGATTTTCTATCGTGAAAAGTTGCAGTAAGTTGTTAGATCTAACTCTTATCTATTGTCTGACTTGTTATAAATAGAAAACTTTGCCATGTTGCGGAAAACAAATAGATGTAAATTTTTTTTTTGGCAAGAATAACTTTAAAATGTCATTATCATATCATCATTGTTTATTGTTGATTGCCGTAAAGATGTAAGTACAGTATGTGTAAGCGTGGTCTATTTTAGAGTTTATGAGTTTTTTATGTGTTAAAATGCAAACTATTCATAGGCGTGAGTGAAAAGTGGTTAGCAATGTATTTTAATATAATATGTCGGAAAGAAAGTCTAAGGGATTGGACTATATTTCTTTAAATAATATTAGAGATTTACTTGTGAACATGACTGCTTGGTACATCATATAATATGCACAATAAAAATTTGCTATTGACCTTAATATTGTTGTAACTTAAACCCAATCGAAATGATTTGAGAAATTTTCTTTAAATAATGTTGGTCTCGATAATATATTGCCTTTATAAAACTCCAAAAAACAAGATCATGTCGAGACAAATTAATATTAGATATTTTATAAAAAAAAACATTATAGACAAATAAAAGGTTTTTTTTATATTTTAGATGAAGTAACTCGGGACTTAATCGTCATAATATTTTTAGTGCAATTCGATCGAAACGTCGGGTAACCAAGAGGTATTATACCTTTTATCGCGATTAAGTCCCGGGTTACACATCTGATCTGTACCAAAGTCGCGATAGTTTAAAAACCGTTTTTTATATTTTTGAATGTTATTCTTATTTCGTAAGAAAATTTGACAAAAACATGGAACAGCTACTAAGAACACAACGAAATGGAAGAAATTTACAAAAGCAATGGGCCTATTGTTGAAACAAAAGTCGTAAAAAATATTATTTATGTTTATGCAGTGAAGGTGATTCAACAAGTAAAGACAGTGATAATTAGTTTGATGTCTTTGGTATCCAATCATTAGTGCAATGGAGAAATGAAGAAGATGAAATATCAAAAAAAAAAAAAAAAAGGTGGCAACCCAAGCTTTGTTTACATTGTTTAAATAGTTTAAGTTCGTAAATAAATAAAATTGTTGTTTAATTTGATTGTGAAGTAGTCTGTTTAAGTGCAATGTTGGTGATACAGAAGCAGTATTGTTTGTGAGAACTTTTAATAAGTTTATACGTAATTAAACCAATTATTCTTCAATGTGTATACATAGTGCTTTAAACAAACAGAAATAAATATTACGTGCTTCTAGTGAAATAATATGAAAGTACCCAATGCAGTGAAATAAGCAATAACCAGTTATTCTGCCCTTTTTATGAATATTACAATAAATGTGTTGAAAGTACAAGAACTACAAATACGTTAAGAATTTTTTTTTGAATATTGAACTTTTTACCTATCAACTAGCGCCACATGGGCCGTACATGTATTGGATAGACGAACTAATTTAGCTCCTATTCCCTACCAGAGGGCGAAATGATACCACAATAAATTTATTGGTAGAATATAGTAGATTTTTTTCTACTTCGTAGCATACAATAATAAATTATTTCAACAATTGCTCTGCAGTGCATAGAGCTTAGAAAGAGGTGAATAACATATATGGATATTTTAGCAACTTGTTTAGCATTAACTAACGTGGATCACTAATAATGAACTTCATTGAGAACATAACATTTAGACGCAAGCGCACCATATCAGATCCAAATAAACTTAATGAAACTTGCACAACAAACACATTAGATGGCACTACGAGTAGTTTACCTGAGATATCAGACGATGAAGAAATAGAAACAATAAACAAATTAAAACATTGTATCGAGTCACTGGAACTTAATTTAAAAAGTGCTCATAATGAAATAGAAATACTTTCGCTAGGGAATACCAGTCTGAAAAATGAAATTGAGAACTTAAAAAAGGCAAAGGAAATACTAAAGAAAGTCACTCACACTCCCTTGAAGTCGAAAATTTCGACTCCAAAAGCGAAACTACCCTCACGCACACAGAATAAATATATACAAACGGAAATCCACTCAAATATAACACATCCTTCATCACTAGAACATGTTAATAATATATCAGGCATACAAAACATAGTCCAACCCGCACAAATGACGTTTATTCCGGATGAAACACAACAACATCGAAAATCATCACCGGATGTGGCAATAAAGGTGGAAAAACATAAAATACGTATATTGAGCACAAATAAGGACAATAAAATCCTATCGATTGCTCAAAATACTGTAGGCAGAACATCTGATTTATGTCACTATCTAACACCCAACTGTGGCATAATACACATGTTGCATAATTTACAGGAGCAGACCAAGGGATTTACTATGGCAGACTATTGTATTTTAATAATAGGAGAAGGCGACTTTCATAATGCAATCGATTTCACAAGTATTATTCAGCACCTTATGCGTGAAATTGGAAATACAATACATACAAATATAATAATTTGCGCGCCAACCTATAAATATAGACACAACACACGCATATTCAACTCAAGAATACAATTTTTTAACAACAAAGTCAATCTAGAGATTAAAACCCATAAACATGCCTACTTTTATGACTCAAACAGCCAATTGAAGTATGACTACACCATGTTTCGTAAACATTCAGGTACAATTAATAATCACGGAATGAGAGCCGTATTTGATGGTCTTACACAATTTATCATGAATCTGCAGCAATATGACGAATCAATTTATGGAAATGGATTAGAACGTAACAGCGACGACGACGATATGAAAAACCATGAACTTCAGTTTTTTCTCCAATAAATATCTATACATACTGCATCAAAATATAGCTGGATTGATAAACAAATCAGATGCATTGTCAATTTGCATTGAAGAACTTACTGATAGAAACATACAGTTAGATGTGATATGTATTACTGAGCACTTCATTATGTCCGGTTATGCGAATTACATACATGTACCTAATTATTCGCTAGCGGCATGTTATTGTAGAAGTGACAAGAATAGAGGGGGGACGTGTATTCTCATAAAAAAGGGACACCAATGGAAAGAGTTACCAGAGATAAAGAAACTATCTATTCCAGGTCCATTTGAATGTTGTGCTATAGAACTTATTGGTCATGATATTGTTATTGTTTGTGTTTACAGAGTTCCTAGGGCTGGCAATTTAGATGTATTTTTAGTAGACTTGAAACTGTGTTACAAATATTAAATAAGAGGTGTTATGAACATATAATATTGGCTGGAGATTACAACATCAATATTTTACAACAAAATAATGTTATGATGTTATGAACCGACTAGATTAGTTAGTAAAACTTGTATCGACAACGTTGTACATAATTATACTAAATCGTGTAAGACGGAAGTGTTAGATTTCGCCTTGTCTGATCATACCGCGCAGATTATAAAATTTCCGTCTAAGAGGATTCCTCTTATCAAGGTATGGCGTAAACACGCTCGCAAATTTTGTGCTGAAAATACTCAGAAATTTATTAAGTATCTTAGCGATTTTACTTTTTCTGACCTGTATTCTGAATCAGACCCTAATAAAGCATATAACTATTTTTTAGAACATTTTAAACATTTTTATGATATTTGCTTTCCATATAAAACGGTTACTATAAGTGTCCATAGGAAAGCTAAATGGATATCACGTGGATTAAAAAGATGTAGTGCGAAGAAAAGACGCCTACTGTGGAAGTTTAGAAAAAGCCGCTCTATTGAAGCCAAGAATGCGTACAGGGCCTATTCTAAATTATTTAAAAGAATTATTACACTCACGAAGCGTGCTCAAAATAATCACAAAATTAAAACATAAGCTTCTAAAGCCAAAAGCACCTGGGATATAATAAACAACTCTAGAATGAACATTCCTCGAGATACTATTTCTAGAATCAAAGTCAATAATAACATTATTACTGACCCGAGCGAGATAGCCAACGCTTTTAATAATTATTTCATTGACAAAATAAAGCCAATATCGGGCTCAGGTAACAACGTGACATCAAAAATAGTAGGCACACAAAAGTCTGTCTTTATTGCTCCTAGCATACCAAATGACATGCAAAAGATAATATGTGGACTAAAAAATTCAAATAGTGTTGGGTATGACGACATATGTACTAAAGTAATTAAAGCTTCTAATTTATATATTTGTGGACATTTAAGTTATATATTAAATTTATGCATTATTAATGGTGTATACCCAGATAAATTGAAAACATCAGTAGTGAAACCATTGTTCAAAAAAGAAGATAAAGAACTCATGGAGTTCTATAGACCAATAACACTGGTATCTATATTTTCAAAAAAATTTGATAAATATATACATGGTCAAATATACTCATACATGGAGCAAAATAAATTACTTTGTCAGGAGCAAAAAGGATTTAGACAAAATAGAAACACTAACTTAGCCATTTATGATTTTTACAAAATAATTGTTAGCAATGTTGATGTACGGTCTCCGATATGTGCCATATTCTGCGATATGACACAGGCATTCGATTATGTGGATCATAAAATATTATTAAATAAAATGGAGTCGTATGGCATTCGAGGGAACGCATTAGATCTGATTAAATCATATCTTTCTGGCAGATCACAAGTTACTAGCATCTCCAGAATTGACAAAAAAAGTAAATGTGAATTAACTTATCGATCACAATCACGAGCTATCACTTACGGTGTGCCTCAGGGAAGCGTGTTAGGGCCACTTTTATTCATCATTTACATCAATGATCTACCGAAATACACGAAATACCCAATGTCCCTTTTTGCAGACGACAGTACGGTATCAATTAAATGCCAAAATGTTGCAGAGTATGAAGACAACATTAATAACTGTTTGGCAGTAATTATTGAATGGCTTGTTAACAATCATTTAAAAATAAATCTCCAAAAAACTCAAATTATGCACTTTTCCCAAAGATATAAGCCACATAACCTCAAAGTCAGCTATGAGAATCAATCCATACACGAGGTAGACACAGCTAAATTCTTAGGTCTTACTATCGATAAGCAGCTGAACTGGAAGGCACACATAGAAGAGCTACGTAAAAAAGTTAGCAGTACTTCTTACGCCCTGTACAAACTAGCCCCAATAGTAAATACTATTACTCTTCTTACTGCAAATCACGGTCTTACAGCCTCAATACTCCGGTATGGAATCATCTTTTGGGGAAATTCCACTAACAATGAGATCATTTTTAAAGCACAGAAACGTTGTGTTAGGGCAATGTTCAGCTTACTACCAACAGACAGCTGTAAACCTTTCTTTATAAAATATAATATCCTAACACTTCCGTCTCTTTACATTCTTGAGGTAGCCTTGTTTGTACACAATAACCCACAACTGTTTCAACGTATCTCGGATGTTGTCAAGCAAAACAGGCGCAATAATTATAATAATAATAATAAGCTGTGTTTACATAGTGCCCATACAAGCCTGATGGGAAATAGTATGCTGTGTATAGCGCCAAAAATATATAACAAAATCCCAGACAATTTAAAATTTCAAAGTATGAGAATGTTTAAATCCCAGTTTAAAAAACTATTAATAAATAAATGTTATTAGAGCGTTAAGGAGTTTTTAAATGACAATAATTTAATTTTATAATTTATTTAATTTGACATCTTTTTAATTTATTATATATATTTTTTGTTGTTTTTTTTTTGGATAAATTAATTATATTAGATATTTATTTGTATATTATATATATATTTTTTTCTTAATAATTGTTACAATTAGATATTTAGACATCATTTAATTTTGTTATTATATTAGTTTTTATGTTTTGCTTTTTGTGCATGTTATTTAAATATTTACACACCATAGTTTATTGGTAGAATGTAAATGGGACTACTTAAACTTAAGACCATCTCCTGTACACCTACATTCTAGTAAATAAACTGATTGATTGATTGATTGATCAACTGTAGTAAAGATTCTGATTTTGATGATTCATATTAAACACCATGTTAGCTTAGATGGTTTTATTTCCTTGACTTGATTACATACGTTAGACCTCGATTAAAATTCTATTTAATATTCTGACAAATAATATATTTGTACATATGAAAGTTTATGAAAACTATAACTTCGTTTAATAAGTCCAAATTAAAGAAAAACTTGTTTAAATTTCCAATAATTCACCGTATTATTAGTGCATAAGGTTTTCATTATATGCTATGCTATGCTATGCTATACTATGCTATGCTATGCTATGCTAATAATTAACCCTCGACCCAAAAAGAAAGGGTGTTATAAGTCTGTGGCGTGATAGCCCCAAAACGTTTGCAAATTCACATGGATATCAGATGGATAGAGTATTTTTTTTGGATAGAGTATTAATTGAGGAAGGTCATAGGTTATATAACATCACGCCACGATATTTAGGAGCGAAGCAGTGAAAATAAACTAGGGTGAAACTGCGCGGAAGGAATATGTATAACGGTTTCCGGATGTCTTAATAAAAACTGTTCCCGGATCCCTCCTACTTAAGGCGCAGTACGGCTCACCGTGTGGTTTTAGTCGGTTCGATTCCGACACACCGCCCCACCGAAAACCCCGGTGGGGTGACGGCCCGAGGGGGTTTCCACACGCACAAAAAAAAAAAGTATAACTAAGAGTTAAATAAAGTTACTCACTTTTCCACGCCTTCATCGTTACTTCCAACTAGCCAGTTGTGCGCAATCATCTTTTGATACATTTTTTTATAAATTTCGTTGGTAGAGTTCTGAAAAATTAATATAAATAAAAATATCTATATGGCATAGATAATATAATACAGAGGATAGCTTTCTCAAATTACAGTCGCTTGAATGGGGAAGAAACCTCTGATCCGTATAATTTAACATTACATGTAAAATAACCTTGTCTTAATTTCCTGCGGGATTAGGGTTGGTAAGGGAGTTTAAAGCAGCACTGTAGATACTATCAAACGAAGCATTATCTTTTTATGGTTAAATAGTCTAATATTTTTATTTTTTTATCTGTTTAAACTTGGTATAAATCGAAGACCAGCCTGGAGGACGCCTACTTGGAGAACTCCAAGCTTATCTCGAGCTTGAAGATAGCAAAAATGTTTTATTCTAACTTGTATGTAGATAGTTCATCTATCTCGTAAATCGATACTCATTCTTACAACCATATACGTCACTAGTCGAATTAAAAGACAAACTTAACTTTGGCATTCTACAAAATCCTTCCCATTTATCGATATACATCATAGTCAATTTACAAGCGCAACATATGTGTTGGTAATTGCAAAAAAGCTTAAAACTTGGTTGAGACATTTCAAAATAATAATAAAATAGTACGAGAGCCCACGACACTCAACCTAGTTCGATAAGATTACCAGATATTAGATATATGTATATTTATATATATATATATATATATATATATATACATATACACAGGCTACATCGAGGAACATACATAAAAAGCAACAAGGGACGGGGGATAAAGACAACAAAAGGATACATCGCATTGTTCATTTTCAGCAAACAGGATGTTAGAAGAGAGTTATCACGATTCAAAAACATATACGACGATAACTTTTTTACTGAGCTAGCGGATTTAAACATTATGAGAACGAGCTGTGAGGAGCATAAAGCATCATCTTAAGCGGATTCTTGGCGAACAGAAGTTAACTTTCGAAGAACTCACCACTATATTAGCTCAGGTGGAGGCTTGTTTAAACAGTAGGCCTTTATGCGCATTATCCGAAAATATCGAGGACTTAAAAGTGCTTACTCCACCTCATTTCCTGATCGGCAGAAGTGGTACAGGTATTATAGAGAAAGAATGAGATGCTCGAACGAGGTGGTATTTATCAACGAAGTTGTGAATGATGTATGGAAGAGGTGGAGAATGGAATATCTAACGCAGCTATCAGTAAGAAGCAAATGGAAAAGCGTTGAATGTAACCTGAACATTGGAGATTTGGTTACCACCCATGACGAAAATCTACCACCAGGAAAGTGGATGATGGGCAGAATAGTAGACCTACATAAAGGTCAAGATGATTTAGTCCATGTCGTAACATTGAAATCAAAGGGGGGTTTAATTAAAAGGCCAGTAGTCAAACTCTCAAAGCTACCGCTATTACCTGCTTCCAGTACTACAGAAGACCAGATTAACGGCCATCGCGTGTGCTCCCTCGCTCCTTTGTATTATAATTCCTTGGTCCCATCAATAAATCACTTTAATTTTTTACTACAAACAAATAGCCAAGAAATCTTTATGTTTCGGGTCCAGAACTTTCCATTCGTTCAAACGATCCCCGTGATGATAAATACATATCATGGTTTGATTAAAAAATAAAGCGGAGAGATTCGTACGTGCCACGCGAAATAATACATATCCAAAAAACGACTGAAAAATCCGGAATTTAGGAATAATTAACAGAATCTTATTCGTTAAAACAATGACATTTAGAATTTCGAAAATCTTTACAAAAAAAATGTGACGAAAGACTTAAGAAAAAATTAAAAACAACAATGAAAATGGCTGAAAAATTGAACAACATCACATATATAATATGCCGATTTAATTTGTTTAAACAATCAACGACAAGTAAAATTATTCATATGAGACCGTAGCACGCGTATTCAATCAGTACAATACGAAAGGAACCAGGTGATTGCTGACAAAACTGAATTGAAACGCCGAATGCAGCTGCGCGGAGGGCGACCTTCAATCAGTTTTTCTTACACAGAAATTAATTATCTTTCGGATGAGGTTGGGTTTATTGAGAAGATCGATCATACTAGATACCTAGATACGAGGCGTCGCTTATTATGCTGCTGCCACTGATTAGACTAATCAGGGGCTTGCAGGTTTGCAGCACTGCATTATCGTATAGTCCTATCCCTCCCCTGTTTCGAGGAACAAACAAAACCTGGGAATCTTATCATACTAGAAACAGATTTTTTTTTTTATTGCTCCTCCAGGTTTTTTGCATTGCAGCATCGCCATTTCTTGTTCCCCCATTAATGATATATATATATATATATCATCTAGTAATCTTATCAAACTAGGTTGAGTGTCGTAGGCTCTTGGACCATAAGTAGATACTAACCTGAAAAAATTGTACCGAAGAACCCTTTGACTTAGGTCCATAAGAAATTGACTTGTGGTTGAAAAGTTCTTCTACCGTATTGAAAGGCAGCACATTTTTCTCTACAATAAGGAAGGCGACTAACGTACCTACGTACGAAGCTACTATGATCATTGTAAAAAACCACCACACACTCGTTATCAGCCGTGGTGCTAATGCACTGAAATAACATTCTTTTTAATAAACATATTACCGGTGAATAGTTTTCAAACGGTGAATCAATGAAAGTGACATCAACTTAAAAAAAAATCTATAATATAAGTAAACAACATGATATAACTTGAAAGAGATTAAATCGTGATCTAAAATTTTTCCCTCTCTACTTTTATCCGACTACTTTTAGCCGTGTAAATCTGGCTATCCCTCAACAACAAACAGGCTGCACTCACCTCAGCCGAAATCAGCCAGGGGAATATATACATGGGTCACACTGAAAGTTTTTAGAATAGGCCAAAAAGAAAAGCAGCCGATGAAAAATTTATTTGAATTTCAAAGTAGGAACTCTTTGGGAACCTGTAGATGTTTAATGAATTACCTAAGTCAATTGTTTTTACAAATTGGTAACCAGTACCCATAGTACAGGCTCTGCCTAGTTTGGCATCAGGCGGTCGTGTGTGAGATGTGTAAAGTTATTATAATTATTCTCTTTATTCATTTAAATACATATATAAATTATATTTTTAAATACATGCAGATTATAAAAAAAAAATACCAAAATATAAAAAATTGCAGCCGATTAAAATTGTATTTAAATATCGAATTAGGAACTCTTTGGGAATATTTAGATGTTTAATTTCATATTTAAAAATTGCCTTCAAGTTAAAAAGAGTGTCGTGCATCAAAATAGATTTGACTAGAGAAAATTTTAGCTCAATGATTTATTACGACTTTCGTTGCGGTCTTACTCAACAACAATGTTACGATAGACTTCGATTGGCATTTCATTACGAAATTCCATCTCGTGCCACTGTTCACAACTGGTTTAACCCATTTGAGCCCAAATACAAATTTACAGCGGAAATAACAAAATATCTTTATTAATTGGTAGAAACTAATATTATTAAAACAAAACCTAAAGAAAGTATTAAAAAATATTTTCCTTCATTGGAAAAAAGCCGTCCTCAAAAATGGGAAGAATGGGCTCAGGCGGTGTGTAAATTTTCAAAACATTTTCTTTCAATACATAAAGTTCTCACACGCTTTTTGTATTTCTAACATGCATTTTTATGACACGCGGTACATCGAAGTTGTTGGGAAAGTTAGTCAGGATAGTTACTCCATACTACAAAATTCGCACCACAGAAGCTGTTGGATGCAAATTTTCACTGCTTGTTTATCTCAAATAGTGAAGAGCAATGTTGTGATTAGTTACAAGATGGCATGAGTTTGTCATCTTGACATGAGATGGCATGAGATTAGTGTGACCCTATGACGCAGACACTGTTGCCCATCCAACGTACGAATAAATTTTGTTTAAAATGAAAGTCAAGATCAGCACGGGTTTTCTTCTTCATATCTTTAACTGCAACTGTTTTGTTTTTTCAGCACATCCATCAATTTGTCAAGATGCGCTTGCACATTACCATTAGTAAAACTACTTCAACTCTTACTACTAAGTAAGAGTGCGAAAACATACTAATGTTTCGTGGAATAGCTATGCTTTGTATATGGTCCACATCACCATCTTCTTCATAGGTAAAGACACTTGGTTCTGCAGGAATTGCTACTAAATCTATCTGTAACATCGTCTTCTTTAACCATTACAGCATCCAGTGCTTCTTGAAACCCGAGGTAGTCACTATAACTGTTATACGTTTGTTTAGGCATTGTTTTTCAAAAATTACGTGGTGATAATAATACGAATATATTTTGCCTCTGATGTGCCCATTGGCCCCAATTGGGGACACCATTTTAAAACGCTCCTAGTACGTTTGTACTCAACTATTTTACCATAATTAAATTTCACCTTATTGTACGGAATACATTTATGTATTTTATCTAAGAAAACCAGCAGATTTAGAAAAAAGTTACAAATAAAAATTCCTTATTCTTTATAACCACTGAAGCCTGAACAGCTTCATAAGAAGGTCAGTAAAATCTCTTTTATCTATTTCTGATCACTATTTTGTCTAATAACGAGTCAATAGCTTTTAACCATCAAATATCTATATTGGAAAAAGAAAAAGCAAAAAGATAAAAAAGTTGAGGGTACTTCTTTAGGTGTCCTCATTTGGGCACAGCGGGCTTAGATGCGTTTATGAGTTTAAGCGTCGTCAAAGCAAACTCACTGACGATTCTCGAGGAGGACGTCCTTCTACGGCGACTACTGAAAATAACGTGAGTGCTATGCGGCTAATGATAGAAGCTGATAGAAAGGTGACATATTAACAGATTCGGGTAGTTTTAAGCATTGGTATATTAGTCAAGTACAAAAAGTCTTAAATGAACTTTTAGGCGTCAGAAAGCTTTGTACTAGAGGGATACCTCATAATTTAAAGGAAGACAAAAAAAGCTGTCGTTTGGATTGAATGCTGTGTATGACATCGTCACATTTGATGAAAGCTGGATATATCCGAAACCAAAAGACAATCTGCACAATGAAACATCCATTGTGCAGATTGTCTTTTGGTTTCGGGTTCCATTCGAAGGTTTGCCGATAAAAGTAAAGAAGGGCAGAAGTCAAGGGAAAAAGATGATTGCCTCATTTTTTGGACAGACGGGTCATTCTAGAAGATAAAAGGACTGTTACTACAGATATGTATGTCAGTCACTGTCTACCAATTGTCTTGGAAAATGTTAGACAGCAGCGCCCAAGAAGCAGGATCCGCCTCCACCACGACAACGCTCCAGCTCACTCCGCCAGACGGACTATCGAATATTTGTCTATCGAAGTGTTTAGCTAGTGAGACATCTTCCTTACAGTCCCGACCTGATGAACCCTGAAGATGCCGTGGCTGTTTTTGAAAATGGCGTAGAAGAGATCCTGAAGAAGAGTGAGCTCGCTGCTTCAATCAATGGTTCCATCGCATGCGACGGTGCTTAGAAAGGAACGGAGACTACTTCGAAAAGCAATAAAAATATTAACAGGTTTCTACATCATTCCGTTTTTTATTTTCTAAATACTTTCAGTGTGACCCCCCGTACATCGTAACTATACGTTGTTAGATTGATCTTGGTGGCCCAAGTGTTACTGGATACATGAAAATTGAAAAAAAATGCGATCTATTGTGGAGTTTGACATTTCTTTTCTTCCAAACCCACCGAGTGGGATATCAAAATGAAGGGTCTTGAAAGATGATTACAAAAATATCAGAACTTGTATATTTATCAGTTAGTATTTTGAAAGCGGTCGGATTATTTGTGTTATTTTATTGAGTTCTTTTCATACTTCATACAACTCAGCAATCATCATATCAATATCAATCATAAAGTCTGGTACGTGCAATGTACACGGTCCACCATGGTGATAAACTCTCTCGTATTGAGAAGCATGAAGCCCAAAGGTGTCTCAGTTTGATCAATAAAATAAAAAAAAATAGGGCTGATATCAAGCATTGACCTATTTTATATATATGCTTATTGCAGCAACCCTCAAATATTTCCAACGTAAAAGTTACAACTGAACATAGAAAAATCAAAATCTGCAGCTGTAGATAGCTTTCTTACAAGTCTGCTCTTTTCAGTGTTGTTGACGAGAGTTACTTTTTGAAAATTGTCCTTTTCAGAAATCTATAATTATGATAAGGGTTATCATATAATTCTGGTTACAAATTTTATTAGGAAAACGATGTAAAACGTGTTCTTTCTAAATTATTTTCCATTATAAGAAGTATAAACATATACACAAGACATTTGGTATTTAAAGGATAAATCTGTAGCAAACGAAAATTATATGTTATGGACATATGGGTTAAAACGAAATGATAAACTCCATTAATTTTAGTATTCACTCTGAAATTTAGCTAACATTATGATGAAAATCAAGAAATCCGCTTTGAGCTTGGCCTATATAATCAGGATATAAAATATAATATGCAGAACATAAATAACTATTACACCTTAAATAATATCATGAAATACCAACACATATTCATAATAATTACACTTACATAGGTGCAATTTCAGAGCCCTGTTGCATGACAGATCCAATAATGAGCCATACAGAGTTGGCGAAACTGAACTGATTGGTCAATTCTTCAGGCTTTTCTATACAAGGCACTGGGTTCTGCCATTCCTTGTTAGAGATTCGACCTACGAAAATTAAGACTACGCCCAGGATAAACTGTATCAAGATCATGTAGTACCATACCTGCAAGCAATATATTTCTAAAACCTTTTTATCACCTGATTATTACTCATTGGATTAAACTTTACTAGAAAGTTTAACCTAATGAGTACTTATTAGTCAGTGCTGTTTATAATACATTTTATAAATGATGACATTCTCTTTTTAATTATGGCTATCTATTTATTTATGTCTAAAACAGTTGTATTTACAATGTTCACACTGGTAAAAAAAACTATTTTTGCAACTCCTGTCAGGTTTTATATATAATATGTCAGGATCATAAACTTAGCGATAGTATACTAAGTTTATAGTAAGATGCCATTATTGTAATAAGATTATTTTGCAGTTATTCATATTGGTAAATTACGATTAAGTAATAAGCATCCAAACATTAAGTCTACAGTATTATTTTTGTCTACTTCCGCCTTTGCCATTTTGTATTGAGTGATTGTAAAATACTAGTACTTATGTCTGGAAATTGAATTAGTTTAAGATATGTTTCATTTACAGGTAAACTCTTATTTACAATATCAAATTATATTTATTGTTATAATTCCACTTCCTTTGTAAATAGTGGGGATTTCCGCTAGCAAAGGCAACAAGGCGGCTATAAGAATGGAGAAGGCATTCGGACTTGGATTTGCAAAGCGATAACTTGCGTAAGAAAATCAGGGGAACGTTAATGTAAAAGATAATATGTGTAGGCGACGCACTATATATATATATATATATATATATATATATATATATATATATATATATATATATATATATATATATATATATATACTTTTAATGTAAATCTGTGTTAACTTCAGTATATTTTGTTTTATTGAAGGGAGGGCGATCGAGGCGACAGTTACTTTCGCGACACCGACACTGACACACGTAGTACGAACCCACTTCCTGCGAGCGCCCTCAGCTACCTCAACGCACGATTCTTTTATTTCTATCGCCTACAATAAGTTTTTGCTGATCCTTCGATCCAAATCTAATCAGGACTATGTTTAATACGCCACCACCCGAGAGACTTATTAAAATAGGAATCGTGACAAGAATAATGAAAGGTTGGAAAGTGCATCGGAACATGTGCTCGCGCACACCGGTAGTGATTACGTACACGAAAACAACAAAAAAGTGCAAAGTGTTTGTGCGGACGGAATGAGCAGTGCATTAGTGTACAAATCCGTTAAAAATGAGTCTGTTGCTATGTCGGCGAAATCTACGTCTTCAACATTCGTGAGACGCAAACAGCTAGAACTTGCAGCTGCTGAAGCTGACCTGATTCAAAAGAAGCTTGAATTTGATTTAGCTATGGCCACATCGGAATGTGACGAAGACGGCACGCGTGCGTCTCAAGGTCATTGAAGGGCGAGCGTGACTCGCCACAATGTCAACGGACAACCTAATGTACACGATTGGATGGAGCGCAGCAACGAGCTGCCGTCTCCCGTAGAAAAAGCGACGGCAACAACAAAGACGGAGGCAGTGCGAGCACCTAGTGTTGACCATGTTTGCACGCCGCTGGCCCAAGCGCCACCTGTCGACAGCATCCTCCAGCTAGCTCACACGCTTAAGGACATGATAGCCA